>PNEQ01116562.1:0-60555 GCA_003012365.1 Medauroidea extradentata | reverse complement strand
TTTTTTTTTTTTTTTTTTTTTTTTTTTTTTTTTTTTTTTTTTTTTTTTTTTTTTTTTTTTTTTTTTTTTTTTTTTTTTTTTTTTTTTTTTTTTTTTTTTTTTTTTTTTTTTTTTTTTTTTTTTTTTTTTTTTTTTTTTTTTTTTTTTTTTTTTTTTTTTTTTTTTTTTTTTTTTTTTTTTTTTTTTTTTTGACCCGATTCAATTTTGGAATTTAACGTTGTGTGTGTGTCTTGCTGACTAAAGCGTACTCTGCTTATTTTATGGTTTTCTTTTATTTGTTTTCGTTTCTTTGACAGTCATTCAATTTGCATTGGAGTACGTCCAAGAAACTGGATCTAGTCATAATTTGAAGTGTGTGTTATTTTCGTAGATATACATATATAATGTGCGTTAAATAGTTTCGTCAAAAAGGAGTAGTCGTAACTCGCTGCAACGTATTAGAAGGGCAGGTAGGCAGGCCCCTTAAGATAAGTATAGGTAGTGTTTGATGGGGCAGACACGAGACACGACCTGCGACTGCAGGAAGACGCCTGAAGAACGGAATGAGGTCAGGGTGGATTGGGGGGTGGGGCGGTTGGTGGCTTCGTGTAACTAGGTCCCCACCGTCATACTTCCCCCCTCCCCCGGTGTCGTGTAACCCCCGCAACTTAGCGCCTTCCCTCGGGACTCCCTCGTAATCTCGTTAACATCTCATGCATGAAACATACCCAGCAGCGTCTCGCAGCCAGGTGTGGCTTCTCTCTAGTCTCGTCGTCCCCGGAGAAGACTTGCCCTGGCTGAATAATGGGGGCTGCCGTCAACCAGCATCTGCAACCACGACTGCTGAGTCGCTGGCCGGGTGGCCTGCGTCTCAGGGGCAAGGTCTTCTGTCGCTTTTTAATTCCGCTTTCTTTACAAATGTTTGAAAGCAAACAGACAAAGCTATAGTTTGTTTGTACCTGTTGTAGTATTTATATAACATGCCTTTTAACGACATTGTTACTTACACCCTATTTTGGTATAGTGACATTTAAATATGAAAATATGACTGTTTGTCTGATTTAACTCATACATAATATAACGCCATAATTAAATCATATAATTTAAAGCGAGTAAAGGTATTTTAGGACAAAAAAATCGGTAAAAATTTAATTTCTAAATTTTTTATCAAGCTAATAGTTGGTAGCAGAAATCTTTCGATATATTCTGCTGACTAGCACTGTGTAGAGATCCACATTTTGTTACGTATTTTGTGGACTAGAGAAATAGTCTGCCGAAATGGAAAATGTTTTGTGCGTGTTACTGTAATGTAATTTCTATAAATGAACGGTAAGTTTCGTCAGGTAATTTAAGCTACTTCACGCTATATAGTGTATTTATGTTAAAGAATATATAAATAGATGTAAAAAAGAAAAACTTAAGATTTCGCAGGGAAGAAGGTCAAGGTATAGAATTGGTTCACTTTTGTATAACCACTTAAAGTATATCAGCAGAACTGATCTATGTATTTCTACGTATTAGTCCATTGAAATGTTACATTTTTTAGGCCTTAAATGCGTTTTTAGAGGACGCAATTTTATTTTTTTGATGTGTTGTGGGGGTCAGTGTAAAGCTAAAAACATGTTTGTGGGGTCGCCACATACCATTCGCAGATTAATGTACAAGTGTATTTACTTTAAAAATAAAACTGTAATTTTTAAATGTGATCACTTACCTTGAGATTTTCCTTAAAATATCCCGAAAAAAACTATTAAGTTAAGAGCAGCATTTACACGTCTATTAAATGTTCTCTCGTCTCTATGCACAAGTCACAGAACCAGCGAGCAGATTTTCTGTCCTACAAACGATTTTTTGAATTAGACTTTTACGAAACTATAATTTATTTTCATATATTTAACTAAATTTTGAATTACAATGGCACGAGAATGGAGATAATTTTTCAAATTATTTATAGCACGCTAGCTGTTTTGGAAAGATCCCGTTACAGATGTGTGCGTATGTGTGTGTGTGTGTATATATATATATATATATATATATATATATATATATATATATATATATATATATATATATAATTTATTTATTTTTTTTTTTTTTTTCGTAGGTGAATATATCGTGAACACATTTCATTATTTCTGAAACTTTTATTTAACATGACGTAACGCAGATTAAATACGAGTTGTTTAGGAAAAAATATATAAACGACATTCGTTTTATTTTACTTGTAAAAATTTTATTTCGGAAATTAATTTTAAAATTATTTGAATGTTTGTAAATAAAAACTTAGTCAGAACTTCTGAATGTAAGTTAAACGTATCGTATCTTACAAAAATGTGTTTAAATCAACAGTATATAACAGTTTGTAACAATTGTAATTGCATATTTTCTAAGTAGGCCGGTTTACAAAAGATGCCTATTGATCGTACGTCCATTATTCATTCTATTTGCAAGCATTTAAAGATCAAAAAAGTCCAGTCACTATATTCCGTACACTAGACGTGGTATTCGTACATGTTGACTACAATTTACAGGGGAAAAATATTTATATTCATTAATGTTTCATTATACATTTGTCTTATTTCTATATTTTTGAGTCAATTTAATGCTTAGAAACTATATTTTTGGAAATAAACATTAATTTAATTTTTACTTTATTGTAATACATAATATATAAAAAGTAAAAAAAAAAATTGGAGTGACCGGGATTCGAACCCAATTAAGTGCCTGAGCTACTCAATCACTTTCGTAAGGACGACCAATAAAATATATGTTTACTGCGATGCTTTTAGAACTACAAATTTGTTGATTTTGGATTATTTGGGTTTTTAAAATGCTAGTGAGTTATTATTTAGTATTCCTGCTGCCACAAAGTTTCATTTTCTGTATTATTAGAATGTTTTTGTTTTCTCTTTTTATTATTAAAAGCGATATTCGTGTAGCAAGTGGTAAAATACGTTGTAACGTACGTAGCCGTCTGTATGGCTAAGCGTAGCCTACTGCGCATGCGTAGTTATATTAGGACAAGGAAAAGTCACAGATGAGTCCTGAATAGGCAATGACCTTACCCTAAACCCTTATACAAACGTTTAGGAATACCGATAAGGCCTAGGCATGACATATGCTGCACCTAAACCCTTATACATACGTTTAGGAATACCGGCCTAAGTTGGCATATTTGAGATGGTAACTATCTGTTCACTGCTTTGACGTTAGTTCACATACACTTGTCTTCTTGATGTACGAAAATAGTACATAAAGTAAAATATTATGGGGGCCATTTTTTTATTTTAAAAATATACTAAATTTCTACTGTTGCAGTTTCAAAGTACTCAGTTAAAAGTTAAAAAAAAATTAAATAGCCAAATATTTGGCAGGGTTTACACGAAAATAAAAACTATTTTATGCCAGACACGTAATATTTTTTTTTGTATTCACCCTGCCGAAATATTTTTGTGCTTGTAAAAAACGTTTTGATGTCGCTACTAAAATATTGTGTCCATAAAAAATTGTTTCGTGTTTACTAAAAATGATTTGGCAGGGAGAACATTATACAAATGTTTTACTTTAGTATATATTCAAGGATGATGTTAAATAAACGCGTTTGCCGAGTAACAACTAGGCCTACTTAGAAGGATTGTTGTTCCGAGACTGTTGAAGAAGTTGCCTCTTTGATACAGTTGAGACAGTTGTGTGTCTCATTGTCTCTTTGTGCCTCGCCTTTATAAATGCTGTATAGCATAGGGTGTCTCGGCCCTTTCACTCTCTTGACGCCTACTCGAGAGCGACACCTCTTGAAAGTGTGATCAAAGAGGAAAGGACTTTGCAAAAGACGTGCGAGTTATCTTACTTCCGTTGCTTTAGGAGTTGAAGCTTGAGGAATTGTCGACATTCCTACCCGCCGGTCTGTTTTCTTCTCTAGGGTGACATTCTTGGGGCGGTTATATTAAGGGACTTCCCCTACCTACGCTTGATATGCCTTGCAGTGAGCTGCGAATATTATTTTTTTGACGAAACTATTAAACGCGCTTTATATTTGTATATCTACGAGATGAACACACAATTCAAACTACTATGTCGCCATAGTTTAAAAAATTCGGCACGTAAACAATATTTCCGGGGCCTCTCAAAATGGCCAAAAATGGGATTTTCTGACTGACGTATTGATATTAAGTAATAACCGGATTCGGAAAACACACCTGTAGAAATAAGCGCTAGTCTTCGAACTATTCTGCACACAAATAAAATAATGCGGTCACCGCTTAAAAACCCATAGAAAAAAGGATAATTGTAAAGCACTGCACGCCAGCTGAGTGGCTTGCACGGAGAGGCGATAATACATTACATACGTCGGTTAATGGCAACCTTACCGCTCCTGTCTCACTCACAAACGCAGCCTGAGTGCCTTAAGAGGGCGTGGTACATAATTCAACGCTAAAGCATTAATCTATAACTGCATGTTTCTTGTAACCACTTTGCGAAAATTAAACAATAGCAATCCTAGACAATAGTTTTATCCAACGTTTTAAACAAAATTGTTTCCACTGTTACGAACTTCTGAGGCACAATCTCTGACGCCGGAACCTCGCGTATTTAAGAGCGGCGCACGATCACATGTAAGGAGTTAGTCATTCTGATAAGTATTTACTCATAAAGTTGGCAAATACCATTATCTAGGCTTGTCATTGAGTATTTTATTCATATTAGCTTCGAAAATAGTGTAGAAATCAATTGATGTTTTCAGCGTTTATTTATCTACTACGCACTCTTAAGGGCGTTCAAGTGCGATAAAATCATAATTTTATATTTTCACGCCATAATGTTTGTTTTATAGACGTTACTTGTGACTACATTTTCAACTTGTAAAGCTTTTTTTTAGCTCTCATAGTTTTCCCATAGCGGCCTTTCAAAGTAAAAATTTGCAAGTTACGGGAACATGCTAACAAAAACCAACTGACTTACGCGAACGAGATAATTTACACGGAATTTAGATATTATGGGTTATATGCTAATATAATTGAAATTACCCAATTCATTTACTTTGTATTTTCAAACATTTCTATACAAACTATTATTTTCTTAATTTATGGCCATTTTTTTATTTACAAAGGGAATTTGTTGTGTTGTTTTAAATATTTTAGCACATGGTGCGTACTAACTAATTTCAAAGTAAAATATGTCATTCGAGTATGTCAGCTGGATTTTGTTCCCGTAACTTGCAAATTTTGACTTTCACGTGCCCGCTATGGGAAAACTATGGGAGGTAAAAAAGTTTCACAAGTGGAAAATGTATAGTCACAATTAATGTCTATACAATTAACACTATGTCCTACTAATATAAAATGATGCATTTTTGCCACAAAAACGCTCTTAAGGCGACCGCCTACTGGGCGTGTGTTTGTGCGTGTGAGGCACAGCGCCAATAGCGTCGTTAAGGGCGCGGTTGACCTTAGTTTTCAACGTCTTTTATTATTTTTATATTTGTACCAGATATTATTTATCTTATTTTAGACATGAATTGTGACTAAATCTTCCTCTTAGGAAATTTTTGTATCTCTTATAGTTTTCGCGTAATGAGTCGTAAACGTCAAAATTTGCACTTTACGGATTTATGCACGCCACTAAAACCAATTGACATACCAATACGAAAAAAATTCACAGTGTATAACAATGTTGTAAGCTGTTATTTGACACATATAAAAATAAAAATAAAATGTTTTTGTATTTAATAAAAAATACTGAATTTTGAAATGAAAATTTTAAAATTTCAACAATTTTTTAAAACTACAAAAAAATTTATTTTATTTATATTTTTTGTTTTATATGTGTCCAATCATAGCCTACAACATTGTTTTACACTGTGAATTTTTTTGGTTTGGTATGTCAGTTGGTTTTAGTGGCGTGCATAAAACCGTAAAGTGCAATGTTTGATGTTTACGACTCGTTACGCAAAAACTATAAGAGATTCAAAAATTTCCTAAGAGGATGATTTAGTCACAATTCATGTCTAAAATAAGGGAAAAAATCTCTGGTACAAATATAAAAATTTAAAAAGACGTTGAAAACTGAGGTGAACCGCGCCCTTAAGAGTGCGTAGTACAAAATAAACGCTGAAAAGATAAATTGATTTCTACGCCTTTTTCGAAGCCATAATGGATAAAATACTCAATGACAATCCTAGATAATGGTATTTACCAACTTTATGAGTAAATATTTACCCACTAATTCTTTACGCGTGATCTCTTGCGCCGTAGTAATGTACGAGGTTCCGGCGTCAGAGATTCTACCTCAGAAGTTCGTAACACTAGAAACAATTTTGTTTAAAACGTTGGCTAAAACTATTGTCTAGGATTGCTATTGTTTAGTTTTCGCAAATTGGCTTCAAGAAACCTGCAGTTATAGATGAATGCTTTTAGCGTTGAATTATGTACCACGCCCTCTTGACCGGCTCATCTGGTGCGCTATCGCCTATACCGCAATACAATGAAACAATGGTATCGTACAACACTCGCCTGACTGACACTTTCAGTGGTCACTTTCGTTGTTTCACACAAATCCCGTGAGTGGTTTTCTTAGGTATAATAGATTGAAAAATAAGTTTTTTTTTTTTTTTTTTTTAAGCTATTTTGAAGGGCTCCGAAATTATCATTCTAATTAACGAGATGTTTTGAAACTATCGTTCCGTTAGACGTGTTTGTTCTTGTTCTGTAAATGCACACGTGTCAGAAACACGTGTAGAAGTTTCTCAGAAGAAAAGTTCTGCTAGCGCGCTGTAACTCTGTTTACTGGCAAAAAGGTGGCCGCAGCAGTGACGTAGCTAGGATTTGTGGTTTTTTTTTTGGGGGGGGAGGTTCAAATGGTGAATTTTATAAAGGAACACCGATCCCCACAGTCAAAGCGGGGTTCTGTGGGTTCCACCCCGGAAAATTTTGGGTTTCAAGGTTAAAAATGGTGCTGTTTGAGCAGTTTTAGTACATAAAAATTGAATATACCAGTGGTAGTAATATTAAGTTTTTTTGAAGCTGAAAAATGTTTTAATGAAGAATATTACTAATGGTTGCTCTGAATACTCCCTTAACAAATTTACTTGTTACTAGTATTAATCTACAGGAAATGTGATACATGGTACGAAATTTAAAGATAAATTCTAAATTGCATCGTTTAATTTTTTTTTTTTTGTCCTTCACATTTGTGGGGGAGGGGGTTGAACCCGAAAACCCCTCCCTCTTATCTACGCCCTTGGGCCGCAGTGTGCATATAACATGTACAACATTTTGCCGCTAATGTTTTCGTCTCCAATTTATTTCAGGATTCGCGCGGTGTTCCTATTTTGGGTTTGTTTCTGTGTGTTGTATGCATATATGTTTGTATGTTAGTGACAATCAATTATAACAACTAATGAGATCTGCAGTTGGTACAGTCGAGTCGACAGTCGGATACCATTGACAGACACTCTGATATAGGCTGTTCACTATAAACTGACCACTCAGCAAAACTTGTAATTCATTAAAAAAAATATGTTTTATTGGGCCAATATATGTTGACTTTTGAGAGTGTTGAAACATTTTCACTGGTTTTTAGTTACTTGTAAGTTTTCATATTAAAAATAGTAAAGATGGCGACAAAATGGCTGAAAGAAAACCTTATGCAGTGCTCGCTTTATCGTGAACGACCTATATCTAACTATAAGGGCGAGTATGCCACAGATGAACGCGCGTACGTCGCCCTTACGGCCTTGCCTCGAGAGGGCCTGCAGGACCGCTTGTGTTGCGGCGTTTAATGATTGGAGGCGACGGACCTGGAACAAGATCTCGCCTGCTGTCCGAGGTTTCTACGCCGCGGGACGTGTGACGTCGGTCGACGTGTGATGTGGCTTTCTTCCCCTCCCCCTCTCCTCACCACCCTTGTGGTTGTCATGGGAGAGGGAGGGGTTGGCGACGCCCAGAGATCACAGCGTCCGCAAGTCGCACGTAAACACACCTTTGCACGGCCCCTGAGGGGTTCCAGCTAGCTGGGGGTTGGGAAAGGAGCGGGGGATCGCTATTGCTCTGGTTTTAGTAGTCGGGAGAAGGGGTGCGCAGTACGGATGGATGATCTCGTGCTTGACGTCACAAGCTACGAAGTTAAAGCTAATCTAACACCTCCGGCGTTTCCTAGTCATCGTGTTTGTTTACGGCCCAGTATTATACTATGGGAATGGATGTGTTGCCGTTAAGTATGAAAAGCTAGTTACACTTAAAAGAGTTATTTGGACTTAAGTTTTTTTTTTTTTTTTTCGTTCAAAGCAAGAAAACGGGGAGGGCGATAAGTCGACTCCAACGCCGTGCGTTCAACACCGCTACGCCTCTAAGCGCAGAGAACTAAACCAGCGTGCAGTGTTTTCATAGAAAGTGTTTTTCAATACGACTTCAAGCGATGATCCTATTATTTTATTTGTGGAAAGTATGAGGTAAAGTCCAACGCAGGTCGCCATCATTTTGTTTTACAATTACGATTGGCAGTTTTCCAATCTAAATAAGCCTTTTTATCACTTTTGAGAAGCTTCCTAATTACGTTTTTAATAAGCTAGCGGTATTTTTAAAACGCTACAGACATAGTTTTTTAAGTATATGTCTTCTTTTCGTAGACATACATATTGTATACTCGTTTAATTGTTATACGTGAAAAAAAGACTTTTCGTTCCACGCTACATCACGTCTCATGCGCCAGGTCCAACTAACTCTTAAGAGAAGTCTTCACCGGTGTCGAATTTTCACTTTTAACGCGTGGTAACAGCGTAGCGATAAGAGCCAGTGTCCTACACTTGACGAGAAGCACATCGCCTCTATTCGCAGCGCGCCAAACTGGAGTGCAGGGTTTTCCTTGTAGTCTTTTTCCTACTGAACTTTAAGAGTGTCCGGTAGATAAATAAACGATGAAAACATCCATTTATTTCTACGCTTTTTTTCGAGGCCAATATGGATAAAATTCTCAATGACAATCCTAGATAATGGTATTTGCCAATTTAATGAGTAAATATTTATCCAGAATTACTAATTCGTTACGCGTGATCTCTTGCGCCGCAGTTAATTACACGAGGTTCCGGCGTCAGAGATTGTGTCTCAGAAGTTCGTAACACTAGAAACAATTTTGTTTAAAACGTTGGCTAAAACTATTGTCTAGGATTGCTATTGTTTAATTTTCGCAAATTGGCTTCAAGAAACCTACAGTTATAGATTAATGCTGTTAGCGTTGAATTACGTACCACGCCCTCTTAAGCGGTGACCACAACATTTTATTTTTGAAAAGAATGAAGTAAAGACCAACACATGCCTCTCGCTTTGCACTTCACGAATTCAGGTAATATTTTCGGAGTTACAGCAGTTAAAAAAAATACGTTTTTAGCCATTTTGGGAGGTCCGAAAATCACATTACTAACAAGAATGTTTGAAAACATAGAAGCATAGTTTCAAGTGTGGGTTATTTCGTAGATAAACAAAATATGAATAAGTTAACCGGTCTGGCGTGAAAAATAATACGCGTGACACGCTGCTATGCCGTCCATGCGCCAGTCGAGGACTCCTCTTATGGCCATAATCTATAATTTGAACTTCTTGTGTTGAGTGTCGTCTCAATATTAAAAAAAATTAAAGTTTTTTTGTAAACGTTGCCCGAACCGTTAGAGATACGATACTGCAAATTGTAAATGTTCACCGAGTTATAGTAGCTAACGGTGGCAAATCTAGGGAGCCAGCCATATTTAATTTTCAAACAACAGAGCACCCTAAACATTTTCAAAATTGGTTTAAAAGAAACAGTTCTGCCCCACTTTGTAGTAAATGAAAAAATACAAAAAATTCTTATTTTTTTTGGAAAACCCGGAAGAGTTAGGGAAATTTGATTGTGATATTCTGGAGCAAGCCTGTAGTTCGGGATAGTGAACACTCAAAAAGTTTTTTTTTTTTTTTTTTTTAGCCTGTGCGTATCTTTCCGCGCGTAACGACTAACGACGGGAAATGTCTAACCTTGCTGGACACGTCACTTAATGTTTACGCGTGCATGACAAATTGTACTGCCGGTATGAATGGATAAAGTTTAACAAAAAAAATTTTTATTAATTATATATAATGGAGTAATGTCAATTTCGGTTGATTTTGTTTCTGTATCGTTGTATTTAAATAGGAAAATGAACGGAACTATATCGCGTAATTTCACTGCCAACCATTCAAGTTAATGTTGAACTATATGCAGTGACGGGTAGTGATATTTTTTAAATGTTAAATTTTTAGTGCTCACTTTACCTTGAATGACATATAAGATTTTATTTTTCTCCATCCGAATGGAACGTTTCATTAGGGTTGCTAGCAGTGTTAAGGCTCGGTTTCATTCGCCATATTGAATTTTATTATTTTTCCATTTTTTGGAATTCTGAGAAGAAAAATGTTAAATCGGCGACTATACCGCAAATTCTATCTACTTTGAGCTACAGTACAGGCATGGCAGTAGAGCTAGTAATGTATAGTCAGGTCGCAATTTGTCGGGCAAATTATGAATATAAAAAATTTGCCACACACTTTGCGGCGTAATTATATGTTAACAGCCAAATCGCAAGGTCTGTACTGCAGCGAAATATAAATAGAATTTGAGGTATAGTCGCATATTTAACATTTTTCTTCTTATAATTCCAAAAAAGAGAAAAATAATAAATGGCGACTGAAACCGAGATTTTAATAACAAATTGGAAAGTTAGCGTGAAAGTCACAGAAATCCTTAAGGCGCCCGCCTACTGGCCGTGTGTTAGTGTGAGTGAGGCACGGCGCCAAGGACGATGTTGACACGCTCATCTGGTGCGGTATCGCCTCTACTGCAAGACACTGAAACGACGTGCAGTGGTATCGTAGATCACTCGCCTGACTGACGCTTTCGGCGGTGATCCCATCTTATATCGGTAAACATTTTTAAGTAAAGTAGTATATTTTGTATTATGTATCAAACAGCGTTACATCGGTACATATCATCATCTGTGCTTACTAAAGCTGGAGTCACAATGATCCGTCGCTTCCGTGAGTCGCCCGTCCGTCCGTCAGTCGCGTGATCTTCAACCAATCAGAAGCCTCAAATATTTCCATCCGTCCGTCCGTCGAAAGCTTGCCAAGCTCTAACTTTTGATGGATGACGGATGAATGCGCAGCCTTCTAATGATGGCGACGATTGTATTAACGGTTTTATTTAAATAAGAAGGCTGTGATACTTGTTCGATTGTATTATTTTTGTAGTGTTAGTGCTGTTCATTCGTCTTTAAAATACGGAAGAGATAATTTTGGCGTTCGGCAAAAATCAAAATACTACTTCCAAATTAATTTCTTGCGTAGTGCTTAGTCAAATGAAAAGTCAAAATTTTTAATTGAAAATAATTATGCTTGCAAAATTTCTTAGCGGTAAAAAAAACCTGTAATAATTAACAGACATATAATAAGAAAAATCTGTCAACAAACAAATTGTTAAAAGGATTTTTTAAAAAAATTTCCCACATAAGTTTTCTGTTTGTACTTTGGTAGCATTGCAAATGTAAGGAATAAGGACGGACGGATGACGTACTGTTGGGAATCGCTCGATTCGCAGACGGACGGGCGGACGACTGACGGAACCGACGGATCATTGTGACTCCAGCGACGAAAACTTTCTTTGATCGCACAGTTTTAGCAAAACGCGGTTGCCAATTTGTATAGATTTTGTGATCTATAAACGAAATCAATAAAATTATCGAAAGTAAACTTATCAAAGGCGGTTGAAAGAGTCTTGTTTTAATTAATTTCAAGGTTTTATTTAGCAACATCTTTTAGAGTGAAAATGTATGCTGAGATGTTCCTCTTTTCAGAAATATTTCATTACTAAAAATTTTCCGTGTCAGACCTAAAGGTGTCTTAAAAGTAACTATGTGAATATTATTTCACTGTGAATTAAGCCATTTGTAAACGTAAGTAAGTTTTGACTATTTGTACATTAAAAAACAGTAAACTAGTGATTTTTTATGATTTCATTGTACAGAAAATATGCGCGAAAACTTTCTGTTTACGGTAAAAGTAGTCATAAGTATAAAATCTGCAAGTAAACTAGGATTAATTTTTTACTATGTATATTATATTTTCTTTAACATGAAAATTTAAACGTAACAGTTATTTCTTCGCTGAGAAGACAATTTGGTTGGCGATCACGTCGTAATTTCGTTACACCTAGCGGCGAAGTCAGTAAGTTGGCAACTCTGTGCGTCTTCGTTTCTTCGCCGGCAGTGGTGGCATCTAGCGGCAGGTGCTGGAACTACAAGCAATTCGTGCGGTAAGCGGCACCGCAGTAGAACAAATTTCAAACAAAGGAAGATGAGTAGCGACGCGATGGAGAAACATTGCAGTAGGAAATAACAGCGATTATATATATATTAGTTTTCAGTTGTTTACCCTTATTATCCTTGATGTATAATTACCATATCAGTACAGAATCTAACGTCTACTAATTAAAAGGTTAGTTTTGCAATAATTTTATTTCCTTGCTCAGCGCCCCAGTTAACGTAACAGTTTGTAACTGATAAAATGGGTAAAAGGACGTGAAATTAGCAGCGTGGTATATATTTATTATTATTTGAAGCGATAATTTATTACTAAGGTATATACATGTTGTAAACTTTTTTACATTGTGTTATGACAAATTGTTTACGTAATTCAGAGAACTAGATATCTATTTGTTAAGTAGGAATACACGGATATGTCTTCCGGTGGATATTTTTAAAAATATAATTCGTTATTGTATGTTACTTAATATGTGGATTTTCTAATATTTAGTTATACAATTTTCGTGAAGACGCCTTTTTTTTGCCTCAAATTAACATAATACTGTTCTTCGTTCTTTGCTTAGGCACATTAGTAAGAAAACGTTAAAAACCTGAAATGACGCCTCTGATTTAAAGACAAGTGACGACAGTTAAATTCTGTAATAATTTTTTTTTACTATTCATGATAGCTACTGTTATATAATACTATCTGTGCCCGGCATGCGTTGAAATGTATTTTTTTTTTCTATTTTAGTCGACACACACACACACAGCAAACGCATTTACGTGTGCAAAATAAATTAAAGGCAACAATTTTTTGTGAATTTTATTTAATTTTAAAGTGTTTTGGGGTATACAATATTTTTTGGTCTTTACGTCTTTTGTACAAACAAATTTTTTCTGTTGTTCCAATCATGACCCCTGTACCTCGTTTTGGACACCCTCCCCCCTCCTCCTCTGGGGAGTAGAAAAAAAATGTTGCAGATACCTTCACAGGCGCACAATTTTTTTTACACTAGCTTTTTGGATACCCCGTTCCCCCCTCCTCAACTTAATTTTTTTTTCCAGAATCCTTAACGTGCGCACACACAACTTACCCAGTTTCATCACAATTGCATGGGTGGTATAGAAACGCATGGAAGACAAACATTGACTATAGATTAATTCCTCCCGGCGACCGAAGTAGTATAGTGATCAAACTGTTTGTCTCATCCCACGATGGTATTCCATTCGCGATGGGAACACTCATAGCCATCTTTAGTAGAAGGCCGCGGTCTTAGATCTGGCAACCCTGCCAGAAAGGGTCATTTTAACACTTGTTTGTTTCACCAACGGCAGTGGCTTCACCTGATTCGCCAATGTGTAGGGCTGAATAACGAATCAGGTACTGTCATAACTTTTGGAGAGCTAAAATAAGTGTTAAAATGACCCTTTCTGGTAGGGTTGCCAGGTCTAATTAAGCGGCCTCCTACTAAAGATGGCTATGGAACACTCCAAGTTTTCGCGTGTGGTAAACGTGACTAAGGTTACAGGTTAGAAAGAAAATTTGTTTCTCTGCAATCGCTAAGCGACCAGAAAAATATGAACTGTGTTACATGCACTTCCCACAACCTAGAGTGGATAGAGCATTACACAACCTTCATGATACTAAGCTTGGTTTTGCTAAGCACAACTAATGAAAATATGTGAACAGATTTATCAGTGAGTGTGTGTTGTTTTACTTACTTTTGTAAAACTTAGTTTTATTGCTATTTTGGTGCTTGAGCAGTTAAACATTTTTAGTTAAAGACGCCACAGAACAATTTAATACTTGATTACTTCCCTTCGCTAGGATAATTAATGCCTATACTAATATACAATTTGAAGTGATATTAAGTGGTGAAACATAACCCAAAACAACATTTTACTCACTAACATGCTTAGTTAGTTCACAATCACCAGCGCCGGGGAAAAGGGAGCATTTTCATGGTTCTGACAAATTTTTAAATTACTAAAAAAAAGGTGTTTAACTAACTCAGAGCAGTTATCTCAGGGTTGGTTATTAAACATTTACCACAATAAAACTGACACCATATCACTGATGAGAAAAATGCACAATAATAATATATATCCAAATGGCTCTCTGGTGATAGTGACTTCTGACGTAATTCTGTAGCCTGTAGTTAATGGCGCACGTTTCTTAGAATTTTCTTGAACAATACCAGGACCCTTCGTTAAGGGCATATCCCACGTCGGAAGTTCTAGCTGGGGTTCTCAGTTATAGAAAATGAACTCAATGCAGATCTCTTCTAAAATCATTTTTAGTATTCTTGTCCTTGTTTGAAGTTATTCCCAAGATACGTTCATTTCTCACCGCCTGCCAGACTAAACACACATGTTAGACTGTTTATAGCAACGAGGAATTTCACCCACAGTTCACACTTTACTCGTTGACATCAGCGCTTTTTAGAATTCATTGCTAATTTTTACTCATATTACGTTAAACCAATTAAAATATATAATTTAACTATTTTTTAAACACTTAAGATTTCAAATAACTATCAAATACCTCTAGTAAAATTCAGTAACACTAGTAAAGTTGAGCATCATTACAATATTAGCAAAAACAAAGTTATCATCTGTCAAAGGTACAAATTATCAGAATAATTTTACATTTCACAACTGTAGTAAAATTAAATTTTAATAAGCTTCAAAATAACTTAATTTTAAAGTAAAAATAAAAAATTTCGCGTCTTAAAGTGACCAAGCGGTCAACCGGCAGAAATTTTCCCTGTGACAAACTTTTAACATTGAACTGTAGTAGAATTAATCTTAACGTGGCGGACGTTGCAGTTGGACAGCCTGCTTTTATCACGCAAATGCGTAAAATTGCCGCACGAAACTCACCTCATATAATCCACACCAGCGTTTTTAAGCGCTGTAAAACCTTGCCTACTTTTTTGTCTTTTAGTTGAGACTTTTGTACCGGTTTCAAATGTTCGTGTTTGATGCGTGGGTACAGCGCTCGACGAGAAGCACATCGCCTCTGTTCACAGCACGTCAAACTGGCCTGAAGGTTTTCATTGTAGAATTTTTCCTGCGGGAGTTTAAGGGGAGACCCTGAAATTTTATTTTTTATATTATGAAGTAAAGGCAGTTTCACGCATATTGTCTTGCTTTTTACGAATTAATTTGATATTTTCGGATTTACAGCGGTGTAAAAAATACTTTTTTTTTTTCATCAATTTTGAGATGCCCCAATGTATTTTTTCTCACAAGCGTTCTGAATTTTTAAGTAGAAGTGTAGTTTAAATTGGGTGCTCTTTTCGTATATGAACATAATATGGATAAGTTAAGTGTTTTCGCGTAAAAATGAATACACTTGACACGCCGCAACGCCGTCCGTGCGTATACAAGGGATTAAGGTATTAGGGGTTTTAACGCCCTCTGAAATATCACATTTGTACGCGTCTACAAAACTTTACATTGCACAGCGTACAATATTTTACAAAAATGCACCATTAATAAAAGAAAATAATGAAATTTTCAATTTCGTTAGTGTTAAGTAATTTCAATCACATTATTTTCTGCAAGGTGACAATTTAAAACCCCATTCTAAAACTATTTTTGGTGCGCCTCTGTTTAAAAGAGGGCGTCTTGCATAAATTAACGTTTTTTTTTTTAAGTTAAATGGGTCGGTGTTATGCGTGTACCGACTATACGCATATTGTTATACTCCATATAAGTTTGCATAAATCTGACAGTAACTTATGGGCAATAATTTGTAATGTTTTGTTATTTGTGTCACTACACAAGACAAACTTTGCAGTACAAATGCTGGAATGATATTTCAGGTTCATTCTAGAGCTAAAAAATATATTGAATTGTGCAACAAATCACAAATTAGAACATTATTGCACATTAGTTGCTGTCAAATGTATCAAAACTTGTATTAAATAGAGTATATTTATGGATTAAACATTTTTCAGCTTTGAGGCAGCCTTTCAACACTATTATAATTTTTATTTTCTTATCTGTTTTTTTTTATTTGACCGTATATTCCATTTATGGAATTTTATGTTGTGTGTGAATCCTGTTGACTAAAGAATACTCTGCTCATTTATGATAATGTTATTATCGTTAGTTTTCTTTACCAATCTTCTATATCGCAATGGATTATGTCTAAGAAACTAAGTACAGTCATGCACTCCCATTGTACAGTTCTTTCAAAGATCATTTAATTTTTTTGTCGCGTTATTATAAATATTGCCTTTATAGGACTTAACTACTTTTCGTGAGACTATTTCTAGTATGAAAAACACTAGTCCGCTTTACTAATATTTTGGCGCATAGACGGTTGATACGTAATACCGTCAAATCGATGTTAGCAGCATATGAAACATGAACCAAATGGCAATGCACATCAGACTACAAATAAACTATGCCAGCAGATCTGTCAGGAGAGTGCACTCGTTCTTGGAATAGACTGTAGCAATGTTTTTTTCTGTCACGTGACCAGGAAGCTCTATAAAAAAGTTAGCTTGCAAGCAGTTATATCCTTCAATATTTTGATGCGTTTATGAATTTCCCTTAGATAACTTTTTGAACGACTTGCGATTAAATGGCTTGTTCCTTAGTTTTGCAGTGATTTCGAAAAAAAAAAATTTTTTTGTTGCTACGTAATACTCATGTCAAAATTTTGTTCCACAGTTTTGACACTAATATGTCATAATTTGTAGCTTATTTGTTTTCTAGCAATGTACTGAACGGGTTTTTTTTACTGACAAATGGTACGTTATTATTTTAAAAATGCATCCACAGTATTGTGCATCGTATGACTATACATTGTCTAAAAAATTTTCCAAAGCTTTTGGACAGAGAATATTTGAGTTATTAACGAAAATCTCTATTTCCACGCTCCAAGTGTTAAGGACATTACCACAAATAAAACAACAGGGTCATCGCTTGAAGTCCCAATTGAAAAACTGTTTCTGCAAAAACACTTCTGGCTACTTTAGTTCTTCGCGCCTAGAGGCGAAGAGGTGTTTGACGGACGTGTTATTTTCGACTTATCGCCTTCCCCTTTTCCATGTCTCCAACGTAAAGAGAATGCTACGATCCACTAACTCATATAGCGCAATCATCCTTATTAAGGGTGTTCAAGTGCGATAAAGTCATATTTTATATATTCTTATGAAGTAGAACTAGTTTTGTAGACGGTACTTGTGAGCACAGTTTCCTCTTACGAAACAATTTTAGCTGGCGTAGTTTTCTCATAACGGTGCGACAAAGTCAAAATTTGCATGTTCTTATGCCGTGCAAATAGTGAAAACCAATTGACTTACGTAAGTGAAATAATTCACAGTGAAATATCATTCTATGAACTACGTAATAAAACATTTGAAAAAATCTCGCGAACTGTTTTCGTATTGTATAAAAATCGCTGAATTTTCAACTTTTTTCCTGTAATTTTCGTTTTTTTTAACTCAAAGTATATTACGTCGTTAGTATTTTAATATTTTACTGCATAGCTCATGGGATGTAAGTTCACAGTAAGTTATTTTGTTTAAGTAGGTCAGTTGTTTTTCATTATTTGCATGGCAGTGTAAGTAGCAAAATTTCACTTTGACACCCCGTTATGAGAACATGAGAGCTATGATTGTTTCATAAGAGTAAAATGTACTCACATGTATCTTCTGCAAAACTTACATTATTTCATAAAAATATAAAATAATGATTTTATCACTCTTGAACATCTTTACGGCTGCCACCTACCTCGCGCTTCAAATGCTTTCTAATATTTTGGGGTAATACGTTTATTCCATACTTGTGTCCATTGTATCAGTGTACGAATAGAAAACATATTTCAGGCAAGGACGGAATGCCATTTTTAAAACACCATGATAATTAAAAACACTATTTTGAAGCCCTTCTTACGTAAAAAAAACACCCTTTTTAGACGAATGTACTGTAAAATGTACTAACCCGGTTGTGTGCGAAACTCAAAACATGACGCGTTTCAAGGTCGCCCTTATAACTCCGTATCTTGTCGGCCTCGCCATGCTTACTGATTTTCTCGGTAGCAAATCGAATGCAGCTTTCAGAAATCTGTTCGGCAAATTTGTTTGAAATGTTTTTTTAAGACGTTAATTATATGGTTTTGTCTAAAAAAAAGTCAATTAACAATAATTTAGTTGGTTACATTTATAGCCCAAACCATAACATTTACTGTCTTAAAAAATTAAAAATTAGCCAACATGGAGGAAACCAATTTAAACAAATTTTTGATACCTGCTTTTGTTTAGGCTTAAAAAATAACTACAACAAAAAAGAGAAAGCACGGAGCATGATAGGCGGCCCCCTGTATAATTTTGTCTGTTCCTTCGCCGGACGGACAACTGAAGATTTAACTTTTGTCAATTTCTTTTGAGTGTGTTTTTTTTTTCGTGTGTAACGTCGTCTTTCTCCACCTTTTTCCAATGTCAAATGAAGGTTATCTATCGTCTTCAGTTCTCTTACACTTCGTGTTTCTCCTACCTCTTCTTCTGTCCTCCTTCCATCTTTGTCTAGTCTCTTCTATCCGCACCAACCTTCTTCCTCTTACCATCCGCGTTCCGCGGCCTCGTAAGAAGGCGGGGTTCCTGTTGACACATATTGCTTTACTCCGGTTAAAAGCTTCCGCCCATCTTGGAGGGGAAAAATAAGTGGAGCGCGGACTGGCTGGAGGGGAGATAGTCTCTGGATTTCATAACACTACTCGTGGAGAAAAAGAAGGGGTGGTGAGAGGAGGAGTCTGTGTGGAAGTATATGAAACATCTAACGACTATACCCAGTAGCGTGAACGGTGCGAGATATTAGGTAACTCAGAGGGGACGTGCAACACGTAGGCCCTACGGAATTGTAAAGACATAATTAGAGATGATGGTACATCGCGAAATTGTTTTGTGCCAGCATACCCTTGAAAACACTGTAGTTTCGTGTGACGTGTATGATTGGGTGATATACGTCTGATACAACGTATCTGTCTGCAGACCAATAGTAGGCGTCAAATATTACAATAGCGGGACTCTCATCGGCTCAGTCAAATAGGGCAACAGTTCCAAGCACAAGCTAAAGCCAGTTATCTTCTGGTAAGCTAAACGTGTGTTGAAATACAGCAAACAGTCAAGTTTTCCCGCGATAAACCATCAATCATCTCTAGCCATAATGTTATGTTTGTGTCAACCTTCCAAACAATTATGATAGGATACTACTTTTGTTAGACAATTGTATAAATTGGTAATTAGCTATAAGTTTATTTACAAAAATTGTTAAAATAATAATAGAATGGTATTATTAGAGGCCGGAAAAATTCGCGGGTTCACTCACCTGTAGGTTAGCTTACAAGAATATTTGTGAAATCGTGCAGACAGCAGCTGTTTATTAGATGCTCGCTGACACTGTGAAATGCGCCTGTATTCCATTATAGTTTTATTATTGGCTCAGCTACTTCCAGGAAGTGTCGAGTAAGTCAACGACCAATTGTGAACGTGATACAGACCTATAGTTGCTGGGATTCTAGCTTGCGCCTAACAGAAAACGCGAATTTTTCAGGTCGCTAGGTATTTTGCATAAACCGACTAGAGTGTCAATTTTTAGCTATCAGTAAAGCACGCTATGCGTTTTTCAGATTTAAATGAATTTTACAAAAATTATTTTAGTCCTATATAATAAATAAATTATGACAACAGCATATAGAATTTAAATACTTTTTGTGAGACTGTTTCAATGCAGAAAACTGCTTTACACACTTAAAATTGGTGCTTGGTCTGTTTATGCTTATCACCGTCAATTTAACGAAAAGTATGGCTGGCTTTTTCTCCCGAGTCCAGAAACGGCTGTCTAATACAGAGTGTTGCATAAGGTACGGCCAAACTTTCAGGAGACATTCCACACACACAAAGAACGAAAATATGTGATATGGACATATGTCCGGAAACGCTTAATTACCATGGTAGAGCTCAGTACCTTGCGTCTCGTTAAAGTCATCGTAAAAAACCTTCCGTCAAGTGGCCCACCTGGTGGTGAACCCAGGAAGTAAAGTATATTGTAAAGAACCAATTCAATTGGGTATTTGGGACATTTTCTGTACGAAGTGTTTTTTACAATGACATTTAACGAGATGTAAGGAATTGAGCTCTACCATGGTAACTAAGCGTTTCCGGACATATGTCCATATAACATATTTTCGTTCTTTGTGTGTGTGGAATGTCTCCTGAAAGTTTGGTCGCACTTTTTTGTAATATACTGTATAAGTACACCACGCGAATCCCGGTCAAATTTGGGAAACGAAAATGTTAGTGGCAAAAATGTTGCACGACGACATTTTTCGAGAACAATGTAGCAACACAGCATGGAGAAAGTCCTCTCTTGCGTTTCACGTCCAGGTATTTTGTTTATGTATGTTATGTCGAGTAAACGTTGAATCATGTTTGTATTGCTCGGGATTTGAACCTAGCCCTATAATATGATGATGTGCGTAGTTATACCAAGCACGCTATTTTTCGTAAACGCCTCTTGTATGTGTGTTTTTGAGAGGTCTAGGAGTACAGTTTTCCACAAAAAACTTCCCGGCATCCTGCTTTGGAAGTCTCTGTAGGAGCAATAAATGGCAATATTTGATTATATGTTAGAGACCTGCAAATGTCGCGATATTATACGACAGCAGTCTAGATTCCAAGATACGATGTGGTTATTTGACTGCCGCTGTGTAGCACGCCTGAAGTATTTTACCAACCAATGATATAAAGTCAGCTCAACGATACGAAGGCCCATATCCAGTAACGTCACGGAGTGTGTACATGTGTGAAACAAACGAATGGATTCTAGCCTATCGCTAAATATTAACACGGAATTGGCATGCTTCTGCACATGGTCAGCAATTAAATGTTTTAAATAGGGACAGGAAAATGTCGCTAAATTGTCACTAAAATTTAACCTTGAAAAATATCACTAGCCGTTACTGCATATAATTCACCATTAACTCTAGTTGCCTTATTGCTTGTATGGTTGGCAACGAAATTGAGCAATATAGTTCCGCGTATTTTCTTATTTAAATACAACAATACTGAAACAAAAGCAACCGAAATCGGCATAGTTGTATTTTATATAACGATACCCTCATGTGAAAACCTCGTTACTCCAAAATCTATTTTTTAACAGGAGAGGGAGTCTTTTGCTGGTTACAATCCAACAATCAAGCCTCGTGAGCTCTAATTTTTGCTTTAATATTTTTAAAAAACATATCCTGAGATACATGTGAAAACCTCGTATCTCCAAAATCAGTTTTTTTTTTTTTTACAGGAGAGAGAGTTTTTCGCTTGTTACAATCCAACAATGGATTTGCGAGAGTTCGGATTTTTGCTTTTAAAATTTTGAAAAACATAACTGGAGATGTGTGCTTTTCGCAGTTGATAAGGATTTTTTTTTTCGGGGTAGAATGTAAAAATAAAACGAAAATCTAAAAAAAAATGGAGTGGCGAGGTTTTCTCATGAGGGTATCGATAAGTAAACTTCACAATTTATCTTACAGGCGCAAACATCAAGTTACGTGTCCAGAGAGGTTAGATATTTCCCATCGTTAGACGTTACGCGCGGAAAGATACGAAATAGATTGAAATAGAACTTTAGTAGGGTTTTTTTTAGTGCTCGCTTTATTCCTAACTGCCTGTAGAATTCATTGTCCTATGCACACCCAAGCCACGTATATTCTTTCATTGTCTGTTGTTCCAGTGAGTAGCAGCTAGTGGACAAACGGTCGGCAGCTTGAGTATGTATAGGATAGTTGATTCTAACTTGCAGTTCGTTAAATTCGCGAAATTTTCATGACACCATAGTTTTAAACTCTCAGCGTCTTTGTGATCGACCCGCAAATCACATACTCGCGGTGTCGCAATAACCGTATTATGATTGGTGCAGTCAAATTAGTGGCGTCTGTGCACACAAACGTACAATGCTAATAACCATGAAGAAAAACTGCAGGTGTGCACGTAAAGCATTGAAACAAGTTTATGCAAAATTCTTCTCACCGAGGAATCAGTGGTTCTATTGATTAATTACTTTGAACGGTTTCGTGTGCCAGAAAAGAACTTTCATGCAATTTTTCGCGAGGTAAGAAATTATATCAGTCCATATTTTATGCTCTTAACGATGTTAAATTTTCAGAAATAAATTGAGACTTTTCTCCTGAATAAATATTTTATTTGCGGACGTCTGTTTATACAGCACTAGGCGATAATGTGCTTTGCTTTCGAGTAAAAAATTAAAAAACTTTTTTTTTAAATAAAGACTTAAAACCACAAAATCTATTCAATTGGGAAACTTTAATTGTTATAGATTTTAATGAAATTATAACCAGGCCTCTATAATAACCGAATTTAAAAAAATACGTTTTAAGGCCACACTCTCCTACTTTTTTTTTTTTTTTTTTTTTTTCGTTATTAATTGAATAGATATGAAACATACGTCTGACAGTTTTGTTTCAAATCGTCTTCTCCATATTGGCGGATTTTTCCAAGGCAGTAAATACTCTGGTTTTAGATACGAAATTATAATTCATTTAATTTTTTGTCGAAACTGTATAATTTCTTGTTTTGAAAAAAAAAAAAATTGTGACCACGATAAACCCCATTTTAAACAAAACTGTCAGACGTATGTTTCATATCTATTCTCGTTTAAGCTTAAAATAATATAAGTATCGCAAAAATGGTAGGATAAAGCAAGAGAGCATGGCCTTAAAATAGGCCAGATGTTGCGAAGAATCATCGACTTTTGGAAGATAAATGTATTTGTAGCTGCTACCACGTCGTTTCGTAAGGCCACGTCTGGGTTACCTGCCAATTTGCTGTTCTGGCAGAAAAAAAAATATCGGAAAGTCCTGAGTATACATTGATTTCCAATGGCATAGACGCGCCATGAGAAGCTCTCTGACGGAGAAGTAGGCCTTAGCAACGTCGATCTTCACTTAGAAAGAGTTAGTTCTCTTGTAACTCGCAATGTCTGTTTTAATTATAATTGAAAAATATACTCTGAGAAAATAATATTATACGAACACTGTATTGATATAGTTGTAGGGATAGTTAGGCCTACGTGCCGAATTCGGTAGCTGGTGATGTCTATTAAAGCGGGATTTTACGCAAAATTTTAATTGTTTTGATAATTTTTGTATTTATACGAGATATTGTTTGTTGTGTAGACATATATACTGTGACTACTTTTTACAGTAATGAGTAGGGCCCGGTGGTTTTCGCGAAAAGATTTTTGCCCCACTTTATTTCAGTGTCTTACTTGCACACCTGCAGCTCAACTTCATGGCTATGACAGAGTGTTTTTGTGCAGAGACGTTATTCATTAGACTGTGCCAATCAGTACATGGATAACAGTGACACAACACGTCTGTCGTTTGCAGGTTTAACCTCCAGACGCTGGGTGTTACGGCATCCAATCACTGACCGGGCCCTAGTAATGAGCATTTTCTAGCGGTCATAGTTTTTGTAAAATTGGCCCAACTAACTCACAGAATTGAAATAATTCTCATTGCGAAACAGTGTTCTGGGCTACGTCAAGACATGTTCCAAAAAAATGTGTTTAAAAAAAGTTGCAGAAAATTGACAGTTCTTTGTTTCAAATTCGGTAATTAAAAAAAAAAAATACAATAAGTTTTCAGTGTTTTTTTTTTTTTTTATCCATGTCTAGATGTAGCTCGTGACACAGTTCGTCAGTGAGAATTATTTCGTTTCTGTAAGTCAGTTGGTTTTCGTTCTTGTATAAAACCGTTTAATGCAAATTTGGGCTTTGGCACATCACTGCTCGAAAACTGTGAACGATAGAAAATTTTCATTACAGTGATAAACACTCAGAATATATTTATATAAAACAAACCATAACTCGTACAAATATAAATGTTATTAAAACAATTAAAATTTTGCAGGAAAACGCACAACCCCCTTAAGACGGGGTGCCTATTTATGTTATTTTAGAAAGTTTTATTTTTAAATCCTGAAAGTTAGTAGATATCGCAAAACCGTTACATATAAATGTTGGACATTGTACTATGTAGCGTAATTTTTTTCAAACCATAAGGTGTTATAATTTTGTCTAGTTATTGACTTTAAGAAAATTTAATTACGTTTATAAGTAGTCAAAATCATCAAAAATTATGTTTTAAAAAAATTACGCTACATAATACAAACAATGACCAACATTTCTTTCTATGTAACGGTTTTGCGATATATGCTAACTTTCAGGATTTTAAAATTAAACTCACAAAAACCGCTTAAATAGGAACCCTTGGCCTAAGTTGAAAGGTAGGGGCAGGAATATTTCACTTGTTCAAAGAGCTGTTTTGTACTTACCTACTCAAGCCCCGACCATTTGTCAACTAGCTGCTAGGACAACAGACAATGAACGAATAGACGGGGTTTGAGTATATATAGAAGAGTGGGATTTTAACATGCGAGTAATTGAACTAGCGAATTTTTCCTTTCGCCAATATTAAGTCGAGACCCGGAAATTGTGCAAATTGATATGAGAAGACGCTAGATTTATGACTGCTGTACATGTTTATTACTTTTGCGATTGGCTCACTGTTGCTGAAATTTTTCCTCGAGGACTGTGGACCAATAGCATGAGGACACTCCTTGTCTTCCGCGCCACCTTGTTATATGTAGAACTGGCCACTCATTAGAGCAGCAACCAATGAATTAGTAGCTGAAGACATGGTGTACATAGGACTGTGGAGTCCATCCGCCGTTACTCTTAAACTAAACTACGTAACGTACATTTGGAAATTCTTTACGCTTGTAAGAAACATGATTTTCCAACCCCATTAAAAATACAATAATAATAATAATAATAATTTTTAGGCGTATCTGGGAAAAAAGACAAAAATATGCGTTGTACGTCAGTTAAAGTGATTCTTCCCACAAATAAAATGACGGTCGTCGACGGTTGAATTTTCTTAGGAAAAGTAATACCAATAAAGCACTGCACTCCAGCTGAGTCACCGAATATTAAATAATACAGAAAGTGTAACATCAGGTAGGACGGCGAGCAAAATGGCTTCGCTAGCAAGCAACATGGCGGAAATGTCCACAGCCAATCAGCTGAAGACACCTTGCCCTTGCTAGCCGCGGCAGTCAGGCCAATAGGAAACTTGTAACATTTAGGAGCCGAACAGACACGGGGCTGGTATGAACAGCCTCGGGCAGCCAATAAGCGGTGACGTTTACCCGTATCAAATTAACCGTGACGTCATTTCACGTCTAGTTTGTTATTGAGTGGTTTACGCGTAAGCGATATGCATTACGTATTCCGGTCAGTAGCTCCTTAAAATTTTAAGACATTTTGAAGTCGATGTAAAACAATTAATTTATAGCAGACCTAGAGAGTTGGTTATGCCAGATTTATCAGAAAACATGTTACTAGTGTGGTGAATTTTCTTGTGAACCATTTATGATTCCATAATTGTTAGACATAACGGTATACCTCGAAAATGTTTTGTGCCAACATAACCTTGAAAACATTGCAGTTACTTGCAACATGTATTATTCGGTTATATACGTCTGACACAACGTAGCTTTCTGCAGACTAGTAACATGCATTAAATATTACAATAGCGGGATTCTTATTGACTCAGTCAAATAGGGTAACAGCCCTACGTACAAGCGAAAACCAGTAATCTTTCTATAAAACAAACGGACTTTGAAACCCAGCAAATAGTCAAGTTTTCCGGTGATAAACCATAATCTCTAACCATCATCTGTAATAATTGTGTAATTTTTATGCAGCCGCAAGAAGTTAAGCTAAAGAAATGCATCGCACTGGCAAATATAGTTTCCTATCCATCTAATTTTGGCATGAACTGTTTTCAAAAATTTCCTTTTTGTGTTTTATGTTGTCATTGAAGTCATTTTAAATTGTGTATAAACATTCTCGGTTCTAATTTAGGTACCAATTCAATAAATATTTGTACAGCTACCTATAGGCCTACTAGAGCGCAGAATGTAGGCTACACGGAAAAAAAAATTGTGGTAGCTACAAAATATTTTGTTAGTATTTTCGTCACCGTTTAAAATATTGTGGTCACCAAAAATTTATTTCGTATTTATTACAAAATAATTTCGCTGTATCATAAAGGACAATTTTTTTTTGTGTAGAGGGGTTGACAGTTTATATGCAACATCAATATTATCTAAAATAAATGTTATAGCAACAATTCAATTTATACAAGATGGCGACAATTTATTACCGACACATTTTTGTACGTTTACTAAGAACACGTGTGGAAATACAATTGTCGAAATAATCCTTTAAACAACCCCAACTTAAAAGAAAAAGTTAGTTCTGCAAATTAATCATTCGACATAAAGGGGTTCAAGAGTTTTCTTTGTAAAAGAACGAAAAAAAAATTACATTGTCCCACTCTCAACCACAATACTCTACTTATTGAATTACAATACATACATCCATAATGTGTCGTTCCCAGTTTAATATATATAAGACCACTATTCCTGAATTTTAAAAAAGTCCTGTCCGTCGAGATAATTATCTCCATAACATTTTGCCGCTGCAGCAACTATTATTTATGCACTAACGGCACGTTCTGATATGATTGCACAAAAATTTCTTCTCTTGTTCTACGAAAACGTTACGCAATTGTTTTGAAAATTTTCGTTCCAATAAGTTTTTCCCCCGTAAGCGTACAGGTATTCAATGTCTTCTCGCATTATCTATTTACCTTGCGCTGTAGTACAAACACGATATTTTAATTTTTAAGGTGTATTTAGGCAAGAATCAAGACTACAACTTTTTTTTTTAATTCTTAATTTGTCTGACTGATTACAGCTTAAATATACACTGAAAGTTCAACTGACATACATGTACGATAGCGCTGCGTAAACAGACAATACGCTACAGTTGCAAACGTCACATTTTTTCGTCCACTCAGAATTTCATGAAAGCGAAAAATAAATAATCCTATATGCCATAAATGACGTAAATAAATTGTCATGTTTTCAGAATTTAAAAAAAAAACTACAAAGAAATTTCATTGTATGTTTTTTAATGTTTTAGCATATGGCCCGTAATATGGCATTTTAGTGTAAATTATTTTGAGTAAGCCACTTGATTTTTGTTATTCCTACGCTCCTGTAACTTGCAAATTCTGACGTTGACAGGCCGCTGCTGGAAGTCTGTGACAGCTAAAAGAATTTTACAAGTGGGAAATGTCACAAGTAACATTTATAAATCGAATACTATGCCGTTCAATTATAGACTCAAGATTTTTTGCCACGTGAACGCCTTTAAGGTAAACCTGAGGAGGAAAGTTATGTCTCCCTCTCCCACCACCCCGCTTAATTTTTCCACTTTGGAATGTCATTGGTTTAATTTGTAAGGGAAGATATAACTAGGGACCCTTGTTTTTCGCGAAAAGAATTTTGTCCCAGTTTGTTTCAGCGCCTTACGTGCACTTCTGCAGTTCTGCTTCATGGTTATTGGCAGCGTGTCTATGTGAAGTGCCGTATCTCATTTGACTGAGCCAATTACAATAACGTTCCTGCAACACCACACGTCTATGATTTGCCGGTAGAATACCAAGGCTCTTGACGGATAAAATATCCAATCACTGACCACAAAGCAGAACTGCAGATGTGCACGTAAGGCAATGAAACAAAGTGGGGCAAAATTTTTTTCGCTGAAAACAGGGGTCTCTAGATACAGCCAATCACACCCAAAGTGTCAAATCACCTTTCTAAAGAGTTTGTTTGTTTAATTTTTTAACCTTCCCTCCCCCTTTCCCTTTCCAAGGCCACTATATACTCATAACAGTTGGACGTCCCAACCGAAAGACGTAGGCGTTTTCTCCATTACCATCATTTAGCGCACCTGGCGACGGATATTGTCCCTTGACAAACCAGTCCGTAAGAAATTCGATCATCTTCCTATCCTGCGGTAGATGTAATTAACTTTAATCAGGTGTCGGCTTAGTGGTTGGACGGTTGTCCAGGCTACCGGGCGGGCGGGGCCGCTCTCCTACGCTCAGTCCGGGGCCGGCGGCCGCCACGGCGGTGGTGGGGAAGGTGTTGTCGGGCGAGGGGCGGGGCCTAGGCGGGGTGGGCGAAAAGGCCGGCAGCAGCGGCAGGTCACGGCGCCGCAGTGCGTGTGCGGCCGCCGCGCGGTGTGCGTCGCCGGAGGTGGTGTGTGTGTGCCCGCGCGTGTGTGCTGTGCGTGTTGCCTCGCGAGTGTGCGAGGACTCGAACCCCTTCACTCGGCGGAGTACGTGCCTGGGTGACGCCTGCATCAGCGCTGACGTGCATTACCGGAAGATATTTACCTCTCAAATATTTTTTTTAAACGTTTGTTTATACACATGGCAGCACCTTTATGTTTACTGTTATCTCCATGATGGCGTAACTTCGGAATTAAAACAACGTATGTAGGTGTATAATTAGAGACACTGGTAAATCGCGGGGAAAGTTGATTATTTGCTAGGCTCCAACATACTATGTATAACACTGAAGGTTTTGCACCTATATTAGCTATTGTTTACATGAAGCACTCTGTCCCTCTTCAACAGACCCAATTACAACTGTACAGTTTTAACACAGAACGTGTGTGATTGGTAGGGCTAGGAAAAATTCACGAGTTCAACGATCAACATACTAGAATCCAAAGTCCTATACATACTCAAGCCCCGTATATTCGTTCATTGTCTGCTGTCTGAATGAGTAGCAGGTAATGGACAAATGGTAGGGCTTCGGTATACACAAGACAACGGATGCTAGCATGTTGGCCGTTGAACTCGTGAAATATTCCTAGCCCTAATGATTGGCCAGAAATCTGTCCACACGTGTCACGATATAAATGCTACAGTTTATTAGAGACTAAGTTAAATACTTTCGCGATTTTCCAGTGTCTCTATGTGTCTCTATGTATAGTATATATTATAGTTAGGGGCAGGTAATTGTAGTGGGAAAATATGCGCAATTTTTAGAGACCTGAAAAATTAGCGTTTCCTTGTAGGCATAAGCTATAATTCCAACAACGATAGGTTTGTCTCATGTTCCTAATTGGCCGTTGACTTACTCGACACTTCCTGGAAGTTGCTGAGCCAATACAGGCCCATTTCACAGTGTCAGCGAGCAGCTAATAAACAGCTGCTGTCAGCACGATTTCACATATATTCTTGGAGGCTAGCCTACCGCGAATATTTCCTACCTCTTAACAATTTTGTTTCAATGCCTTACGTTAATATCTGCGGCTCTTTGTATTTACTGCTAGATTTACTTTGTATAGAGGCTCGTCTCTTGATTGACTGTGCGAATCAAAACAAGGTTACTTGGACACCATACGTATGTGATTTGCGAGTTAAACCCCCAAAACGCGTATAATAATAAATGATCCAATCACTGACCACGAAGCAGAATTGCAGGTGTGCACGTAAGTCATTGGAACAAAAGGGACGCAAAAATACCTTTTCGAGAAAATAAAGGGTCGGCTGTTTATGGTTAGTAGCCCCTGATTGTCGCGAAAATGTTTCTCTCCAACTTGTTTCAATGTCTTAGTTCCGACTCTGCAGTTCTGCTTGTTTATTATTGGCAGAGCGTCTTTGTGTAAAGACATTTCCCATTTGACCCTACCAATTAGAACAAGGTTACTACGAATGACACGCGTTCGTGATTTACAGTAAACCGTTAAGACCACGATCTTTGATTTATTTCAAACAATTGCAAATAACTCGAATATTTTTTAACCAACTGCTTTGAAAATATGTGAAACTGTGTGTAGTCATACGATAAACAATATCGCCAGAGCGTTTTTTAAAATAACGTACCGTTTGTTAGAAAAAAAATATTTTGCTTCATTTAGGCTTATTTTGGCCACAAAATTTGTGATATTTCAGGGGCAAAATCTAAAAATCCGCTTGGAGTATTGCAACAAAAAAATTCAGGTACAAACGATGATATATGTGTTAAAACTGTAAGAATGAATTTTTGGTATGTGTATTAATTTGCATTAAGAAATATTTTCGAAAGCACTGCAAAACTAAAGAGCGAGGCCTTAAGATATGTGCGAGTTAAATTCAGGAAATCACTTACCATGACGCAGAGCTGCAGATGTGCACAGGCGCTGAAGCGAACTGATTCATATATATTTTCACCAAAAACATGGGCCCCTAGTTATGGTATATGTAGATATGATGTTTTATCTCGGAAAAACTTGACTGTTTGCTGAGTTTCAATGCACGTTCAGCTTACCCAAAAGATTGCTGGCTTTCACGTGTACGTAGAGATGTTACCCTATTTGACTGATTCAATAAGAATCCAGATATTTTAATACTTTATGCCTACTATTGGTCTGCAAAAAAGTTACGTTATGTCAGACGTATATCGCCCAATCATAGATGTTGCAAGAAAGTGCAGTGTTATCGAAGGTATGTTGACACAAAACATTTTCATCGTTTCATCATTAGAGATGATGGCATATCGCGAAAATTCTTTGTGTCAACATACCCTTGAAAACTCTGTTGTTTTGTGAGAGATGTATAATTGGGTGATATACGTCTGACACAACTTAGCTGTCTGCAGACCAATAATAAGCATCAAATATTACAATAGCGATATTCTTATCGGCTTAGTCAAATAGGGCAACAGCTCTACGTATAAGGGAAAGCCAGTTACCTTTTCAAATCTGAGCGTACGCTGTAACCCAGCAAACAGTCAATTTTTCCCGCGATGAGCATAGGTATACGCAAAGAGAGTGAAAAATCTCCGAAATATTTGGTGCCTATGTAGTCTCATATACACTGTAGATTAACGTACCTTATACTTGATTACACGAAGATATTTTGTCATGGTTCACGTATCTCCAGACCAATAACAGGCGTTCAGTTTTGTTTTAACCGCAATCCTCATTGACTCAGTCAAATGGGAACACACGGGAGTAAGACTTCTTAAGTAGGTTAGAAGCGGGTAGCACATGATAGCCCCACGAACTATATCTGTATTTATAACTAGTTGGTAGTCGTTGCATGCCTGCAGTGGCGTGTGGTAAGCGGTCGCAAGGTAAGCTGGTGTTTGCTCAGTACTGTACAATCTCGGTGCACGCAGCAAGAACCAATACGCACACTTGAGCCAAGTCGACCTGAACGTAATGCGGCCAATCGTCATCTAACTGCTTGGTACTAACACACCATGGCTAGAGACACTGGAAAATCGCCTAAATGTTTAAAATAGTCTCCAATAAAGTGTATTATATTAACCGTGACACGTGTGAACAGTTTTGGGACAAATCACACACGCTATGTGTCCAAGCTGTGCAGTTATAACTGGGCCTGTTGTAGAGAGAAACAATGCTACAAATAAACCATAGCCAATGTTGATGCGAAACATCTAGTGTTATATACATCACGTTGGAGCCTAGCAAACGGTCAAATATTCCCGCGATTAACCAGTGCCTCTTGCCATGGCTAGAGATGGTGGTTAGGGCCATGAATATTTCATGAAATGAATTTTGTTTCAGTGCCTTACGTGCACATCTGCAGTTCTACTTCGTAGTTAGTGATTGGACGTTTTAGCTTTCAGGTGTCTTGGGGTTATATCCGCAAATCACAGACGTGTGGTGTTGCAGTTACTTTATTGGGGTTGTTACAGTCAAATGAGACACATCTCTTCACAAAGACACATTGCCAATAACATTGAAGCAGAGCTGCGGATGTGCAAGTAAGAGAAGACTGAAGCAAACTGGGGCAAAATTCTTTTCGCGAAATGTTCATGGCCGTAATGATAGTTAGAGATGATCGTATAGCGTTAAAATGTTTTGTGCCAACATACCCTTGAAACACTATAGTTCCTTGCAACATATATGGTTGGATGATATACGTCTGACATGACGTAGCTATTCGCACACCAATTACGGGCATTAAATATTACAATAGCCGAATTCTTATTGGCTCAGTCAAATACAAGCTACAGCCAGTAATCTTCTGGTAAGCTGAACGTGCGTTGAAACCTAGCAGACTGTCAAGTTTTCCTGCGATAAACCATCATCTCAAATGTTGGTATATCGCAAAAATGTTGGTGCCAACGTAACCTTGAAAAAATTGTAGTTTCGTGCAACATATATGATTCTTGATTGTGTGCAGTATTACAAGACACGTTCAGTTTACCATAAAATTACTGGATTTAGCTTGTACATGAAGCTGTTGCCCTATTTGACTGAGCCAATGATAATCTCGATATTGTAATATTTGACGCCTGTTATTGGTCTACAGGCAGCTACGTTGTGTAAGACGTATATCACCGAATAATATACATTGCAAGAAGTGTTTTCAAGGGTATGTTGCCACAAAACACTTTGCGATAAACCCACGAAAAAAATTTTTGTGGCGACTACAAAATATTTTGTGAGTATTTACTCTGCAAAGTTTATTTTGTGGTCACCACAAGAACATTTTGGTGGCACCACCAAAATACTGTGGCCATCACAAAACTACTTTGTGATTACTACAAAATAATTTAGCAGGGAAGACTTTCTACATACTTTTTCTTTTAGTGTATGCTTTATATAATTTATTAATCTCTGACGCTATTCTTTCGTTACTGGTGTGTCCCTATTTGACTGGTCCATTTATAATTCTGGCGCGCAACGAATGGACGTCTGTGATTCGCCTGTAAACAGCTCAACTGTGCCACATAACACTGTAGAGGTGGCTATACTGAAATGGAGAATACGCTGGTAGAAAATATTTTCCCACTATTTCTAATTTCGTGCCAACTTATGTTTCAAAACAACGAAAGATGATGGTATACCGGGAAAATTTTTTGCGCCTTCAAAACTTTCAAAACACCATAGTTTCTTGCAGCATATATAATTGGGTTACATATGTCTGACACAACATAGCGGTCTGAAAACGAATAATAGGCATAATATATTACAATAGCGGTATTTTTATATGCTCAGTCAAATAGGGTAACAGCTCCACGTGCATGCGAAAGCCAATAATCTTATTGTAGGTTGAACGTACGTTGAAACCCACACTCTAAAAAATTGTTTGTAAATTTTCCACACGTGCGTATAGGAGCGCTAAGAAATTAGGTATGGTATAATTGTTTCCCAGACATCCATGGTAGCACTCCTAGACTATTTTACACAACAGTCAAATGTGTACTAAAGTTACCAGACTTGTATTGTAACAAGTGTAAAAGTTATGTTTACAAAGTGGAAGTATAGTATCTGTCCCAGACTGCGTTTATGTTAATTACTTCCTAAACATTTTAGGAATTTTTTTACAGTGAACTAACAGCCAAGTTTTCCCGCGAAAAACCATAATCTCTATGCATCCTGCATTTTGTGCGATTGAACGACTGTTGCATGGCACGTTTTAGCTGTTTACAGTCGAATCACAGACGTTAGTAATGACTAAAGGCACGATTATTCCGCGTGTTGATTCCAGGTCAGATTAAATGCCAATAATGTTTACTTCACTACTCCTTCTGTGATTAGACGACACCTGTTTCAACACATCTTTGACGACTGCAAGCCAGTGATAAATAAGGAAACAAGTCGTGGTGGTAACACGTGTTACGGTTGGTATCCAGTAGATATTTGACTTTGGCCAGTGTGTGTATAGGTCTGAGAAGTCTACGCTGTTGCCAGATGAATACGCGAAATACTCGTGCCTTTAGTAATGACTAGGGCCACGAACATTACGTGAAAATAATTTTGACCCGGTTTCATTCACTGTCTTACATTCACGTGAAGTTCTGCTTCGTAGCCTGTGATTGGGACTCTAACGTATCTCGTTGCTGTATGCCAAATGTGATTGGCACACTAAAATGCGTTGCTGTGTGTTTGTAAATACGTTTATTGTGCGAAACTATTCCACATGTGCCCATTGTGTCAATGTATGAAAGAAAATACATTAAAAACGATGACTAGGGACCGGCAAATCATAGACATGTGGTGTTGCAGGAACGTTATTGTAATTGGCTCAGTCAAATGAGATACGGCTCTTCACACAGACACGCTGCCAATAACCATGAAGGAGAAATTGTACGTAAGGCACTGAAACAAAGTGGGACAAAATTCTTTTCGCGATAAACAGGGGTCGCTAACGATAACGGAAAGGTAGTTTCAAAGCGTCGCATTAATAAAAAAATAATAGGAATCTCCCTCCTCCCCAATTGTAAAACAAAAAACAGCTTTTCAGCCGCTTATATTTGAAAAACTACTTATGGGATTTGTGTGAAACTATTCTAGAAACGTGCAATGGCATTTACTTAAAACTTTCCAGCAATGAAAAGATGGGGTCATCACTGAAAGTGTCAGTCAGGCGAGTGATCTACGATACCACTGCACGCTGTTTCAATGTCTTGCGGTAGAGGCGATACCGCACCAGATGAGCCGGTCAACATCACCCTTGGCGCCGTGCCTCACTCACACTAACACACGGCCAGTAGGCGGGCACCTTTAGGGGGGTGGGGTAAACGATTTTATTGTATTTTCAGTTTTTTGAGACATAACTAGAGATGATAGTTTATCGCGAGAAAACTTGACTGTTTGCTGGATTCCAACACACGTTCAGCTTACCAGAAGATAACTGGCTTTAGCTTGTGCTTGGAGCTGTTACCCTATTTGACTGAGCCTATAATAATCCCTATATCGTAATATTTTATGCCAGATATTGGTCTGCAGGCAGTTACGTTGCGTAAGAAGTATATCACCGAATCATATGTGCTGTAGAACACTGCTGCATTTTAATGGAATGCTGGCACAAAACATTTTCGCGATATATCGTCATCTCTAGCCATAACACTTATTCAAATTGCACTGTCAAAATTTTATTTTCGACGAAGCATGGGATGTAGCCTTGGTAAACTGCTTTACATAACCAATATTGGAATCTTTCATTAATTTGTCATCCAGAATCATTTCAAGACAATTATAGGTTAACTTTCAAGAATTCTTTTGCAATAATTCTACATTACAAATTAATGCAAGATTCCGTTATTGTTTGTGTCGAGCAGTTTACCAAGAAAATAACCTATGCTTTGTCGTAGAGAAACTTTTGACAATACAGCTTGAATAAATGTTATGGCTAAAAAACGGAAAATTCAATAATATTGTCTAACACTTTCCGTTAAGGGCCAATCAGAACGCTTCTGGGCGGGCGCTGGATGGTCCAATAGCGGCTAGGAGGTAACAGTGTTATTTATCACCGCGCTCCTGGCTGAAATAGCTTTTTTATGCAAGTTGCACTCCTGGCAATATCTTCCCCATACTCCCCAATTTTATCACCCTAGAATTTAGAGTAGTTGCATTTTTTATATGAACAGTGAATGTAAGGGTTGATTCTAATTTGTAATGGTTGTAATATGTGCTGAGCAGGAAGTTCGTGTTTATTGGCTGGAATGTTTTAGCTGTTTTTTATTAATTGATACATATGCAAAAGTATCGGTTTTATATGGTGACAGTTTAGAATGCCCTGGTCTATACTTATCCGAACACACTCTATGACTAGGACCGGATAGTTTTCGTGAAAATATTTTTGCCCCACTTTGTTTCAGTTTCTTTCGTGTACACCTGCATCTCAACTTCATGATTATTGGCAGAGTGTTTTTTGTGCAGAGTTGTTATTCATTTGAATGTGCCAATCAGTTCACGGATAACTGTGACACATCACGTGTGTGATTTGCGGGTTTAACCTCCAGACGTTGTATGTTAAGGCATCCAATCACTGACCACATAGCAGAGATGCAGGTACGCACGTAAGGCATTGAAACAAAGTGGTGCAAAAAGCTTTTCGCAAAACTACCGGGCCCTACCTATGACGTACACTGAATCCGTAAGTAGTGAGAGTACTAACTCTGTGTAGGACATCATCTTTAGTTGTAAAGCAGTTCTGGTCTTAGCCGTCTATTCCACAATATGTATACTCAATCATGTCGTGTGTTGTGACAGGTATTTACCAATACGTAGAGATGGTAGTATATCGCGAAAATGTTTGTGCCAACATACCGTATGAATGTGTGATACATGTTTGACACAACGTCGCTGTCTGCAGACCATTAACAGGCATCAAATATTTCAGTAGCGGGATTATTATTGGGTCAGTCAAATAGGGCAACAGATCTGCGTACTAACGAAAGCCAGTTATTTGTTATTAAACTGAACATACGTGAAGCCAAGCAAACAGGCAAGTTTTCCCGCTATTAACCATCCTCTCTACTGATAAGAAAATCAGGTAATTTTTTGTGAAAAAATAAATAGCTATTGGCAGAGTTTATTTGTGTACACGCGTTGCTAATTTGATTGTACCAATGAGAAATAGGTTACTGCGACACCGCACGGCTGTGATTTGCAGGTAGAACCCTAGACGCTGAGAGTTAAAAAAACAGCCAATCACTGACCACGAAACAGAACTGCAGATGTGTAGGCCTATTTGAGGCTTTGAAACAAAATGTTGCATAATTATTTTCACCAAAAAATCACTTGCTATACCAATAAGTGACCAAAACTTGTTCAAATTGAATATGAGCTTTGAAAGAACTGTGCAATAGGAGTGTATGACTGGATTTATTTATAACCAGAAATTTTTTGGTTTTCTGTTGACAGTCATTTATTTTGCAATGGATTATGTCCAAGCAAATAAATCCAGTCAAAATTTAATGTAGTTTTACAAAACACAGTGAAGTAATATATACAGAAGTGACTGTAGTATTGTTTGTTAAAAATATCACAGCGTAACAAGTACGCCGTAGTACATAGTTAACGTCTGTTGCTTACAAAAGTTTTGTTATTTTCCTTGATAATGCGTTTTTTCACTGTAGAAAACAATTTAAACATTTAAATGAGAAATCCTTGGAAACACGATTGTCTGAGAAGTTCCTTGTAAATGTACAAAGGTTTTTGTTGTGTACAATATCATATAAATTTACAAGTTTGCAATGTATCAAACATATACTTTGAATTTTGTTACAAGAACAACCTTTTTATATTTTAAAGGAATTTATTACGCAACTAGGTTTCCAAGGATTTCCTTTGTAAAAGTACAAACAATTTTACTGTGTTCATTTGTACTCACTTAATCATGATCCTATTGTAAGATATTTTCTTGCAAGAAACTCACTGCAAAGCGACAACGACATAAGCCTCTAGTGTACGCAGGAGATTGCAGTCTAGCTAGTAGGTCACTGAACTGCCCCGTCTACCTACAGACCTAGAGACACGTGACTGAATGAACCAGTTACAACGCCGATCAATAAGGTCACCAATTCATCGCCATTCACACCAAAGCTCCGCTACTGGTGACGTTTTAACGTTCATATCTACCTGCGCTTGAAACGCATTGCGAGTTACAAAGAATCATATTCGAAAGAAACATCTCGACACGCATCTAAGAAAAGAAAATACATTTCAAACAATGTTTCTATCAGTTTAAAAATTAGGATCGCTTATTGGAAACACGATTTTCAAGACCCTCAAAATGGCTTAAAACTGTTTTTTATTATTATTATTAAACTTCCGTATTGAGAAAAATTTCAACCGGATTCGAATAACACAATAGTATAAATAGGTGCTGGAATTTGAACCATAAGTATCGCAAATAAAATAATACGGTTACCACGTAAAGTCCCATAGTAAAATGAATAATAGTAAAGCTCTGCGCGCCAGGTGCTGGGTTTGCGTGTAGAGGCGATAATACATTACATACGCCGACCTACGTCACTCTTAACACTCCATTGGTTTTGTGCCTCACATACACCAACGCAGCCTATCTAGATAACAACCTTAACCATGAGATATTCGCACTTGTTTTCAGTGTTGACGAAACAACGTAGGCTACATCTCACCACACTGTAGAAAAAGGTTTCTTACAAAATAAATTATTGTGAACTGTTCCCAAAATAACCCTGTTTAGAACTGCAAACGTTTTCCTATAGAAAGTCTGTTTAAAAGTGTATAAATTTTTAGTTCTAAACAAAACATTTCGGCAACAGGATTTCCGATGACTTTTTGCAATGCTAACACACTAAACTGTGTAGTTACAAATATTAACGCTGTCAAAAAGTACACGAGAAAATGTCTGGCTGTAACAATCTACTTGATAAGCAAAACCATTCGTAAAATATACTGAATTTCTTTACTGGGGTAAAGTGTTAATGTAAGAATATCTTCGTGTTCTTTGACTAATTTTCTTCCATTAGTATACTTCTTTAACAGTTTTTGCACAACTCCTATTATCACGTTACTGTAGACATAAATGGTGGAAAATAAAAATCACGAGATGTCCACTTATAAGCCCTAAAATAAAACGTGAAGTTATCATTTTTTTTCTGGTACACATTACAATAATGGGAACAAAACATATATTTCTTGACACGTGGGGCCGCACTCGTTTCCCATCAATACGATCCTCGTTCGATTCCCGTCGGTCCGCGAATTTTCGCACGTGGGAATCTTGCCGAACGATGCCTTTGGTCGGCGGGTTTTCTCGGGGTTCTCCCGTTCGCCCGCCCCTTCATTCCGGCGCTGCTCCATTCTCACCTCGTGTCGCCTCTCATAAGCGCTAAAGACCTAGATGTTAAGCGCTGACCAAAATATTTTCACTCGATCTACTTTGCGGTGCTGTTTATTATGGCAATTGAACGTATAACGTTACTAGGTCGAAATTAGCTAAGCATTTTTATCTTCTTTATTTGCTATACTGCCTTACACGGCCTTATTATGTGTTAAAATTTAAACTGACATGTGTGTACCTTAGTACAAGATAAATAGAATTAGTGTTATTTTTTAATGATTCTTGCAATAGGGTCAAATTACAAAACTAAAGAAGTATTTCGGACGTACGCCTTTGCAGCAAATGGGAGTGTCACAAATAACCACAGATTACACACAAACATAGTCCTTTTGTTTGTTTACTTGTATTTGTGTGTATTCTCTGGTTTTCTGAGACACGTCATTTTCTGCAATGGCGTATGTCCAAAATATTTCTTTATTTTGTAAGTATAGTTGGTGCTATAATTGCAGATTTGGTATTTTTTCACCTCAAAAAGCGAAAATTAAATTAATCCAATACGGCGACTGATGGGGAGCTATAAGGGCAATCTTAGCTTGTACATTGTATACATTATCACCTCTATGTGCAAGCTACTGAAATGACGTGCAGACAATCTGCCGTCGGTTCAGAGGCGTCATTTTAGGTTTTCCTTGGAAGGGGGAAAAAAAATTTGGTGACAGTTTACCTTGTCGCGTCTTTTTTTTATTTATTAACCATGTATAAATTAGAAACTTTAGTAATAAAACTTCAGTTTTATGTGCTTACATTAGTATTATTTAAACAGTAAAATTTTTTAATCCTGCATGGGGGGCATTTGCCCCTGCCGCCCCTAAATGACGTCCCTGCGTCGATTACGCGTGATGTTTTCATGTCATGACTTCAGATAATGTAAAATCGCAAGAGTATATCGTTGGAACGTGCGTAAAAAAAAAGTTTAGCCTCCGGCGGCTTGCAAAATCGGACGACGGTTTTGTGCAAATATGTAACAGGTGACAGGCGAATCACAGACGTTCTGTAATAGCGATTAAAAAAAAGCGTTCGCATTGTCAAATAGGGACGCACCAGTAACAGAAGCGCCAGAAATGAAAACATTCTATTGAAGCCTAGCAGACGGTCAACTATTCCCACGATTTTCCAGTGTCTCTAGGCATGGTTAGAGATGATGGTTTATCTCTGGAAAACTGGACCATTTGCTGGGTTTCAACGCACGTTCAGCTTACCAGCAGATTACTGGCTTTCGCTTGTACGTGGAGCTGTTACCCTATTTGACTGAGCCAAGAAGAACCCCGATGTTGTAATATTTGACGCCTGTTATTGATATGCATACAGCTACGTTGTGTCAGACGTGTATCATCAAATCATACATGTTGCAAGAAACTAGAGTGTTTTCAAGGGTATGTTGGCACAAAAAAAAAAATTTCGCGTTCTACCTCTCGTGGTTTATCTGTTCACGGAAGTAATCAAAATGTTCAGTTGTAAAGAGTTAGCATTAGCCAAGTCAAATGGGAACACTGAGTGTCCTAAAATCATCACATAGGTTTGTTGGAAATTGGTTTTATTGTAAAACCTATTTTTTAAACACAAAATATTTGTGTTTGCTGATTATCGACTAATTAGTCAATAATTACCAGAAATTGTAATATTTTGCTCTCAAAAGATTAAGTCGCATGGTGGAAAGAATTTTCAGAAATTCATTGTGACAGCTTTATGATGTCTGCTCCTCTATAAATTACGGAAAAACAGTGATAAAATAGGACCCATTTGCCTTAACAGATATTGATTTTTCATGCCTACGAAGGTAATACAAACTTTGAACTAAGTTGCTATAAGTTTAAAAAGTCAGTGCTTATATTACAAACTCGATTTCCGGGCATTAAAATGTCTAAAACGTTAAATAATGTGATATTTCGTTGATTTGTCATGCGGAATCATTGCAAGGAAATTATATGTGAACTTTCAAGGAACCCCTTGCAATGATTCTGCGTAGCAAATAAGTGAAAGATTCTATTATTACTTATGTCAAGCAGTTTGCCAAGAATATATCCTATGGTGTGTCGAAGAGGAAATTTTGATGATACAATTTGAATAAATATAATGTCTGAAAATCCGAATAAACAACAAAATTGTCGTAACACTCCCCCTTAACAGCGTGTAATGATCAATGCCGCCTATGGGAAGAGCACTTCCTGTTTACTCTTTTATTATTTTTCCCTGCGTGTGCTTCCGTCCGTGTTGATGATGCTGGCTGGACCTGATAATTGGATGGGGAGCGCAGAGAAGGCCGAACCGTGAGTTGTTTACTAATTGCTACCCTCTTCTCCTCTTCAACTTTTTTTGCCATGACTCGCTCAAACGGTGCGTGTCGTTCCCAGTAGCCAATATTTACAGGAGGATCTAGAGTCGCCAAGTTCGCGTCACAGAATATTTAGTAATACAGAAGTGAAACAGCTGGTAGGACGACAAATTCAGTCACACACGCCAGCAAGTTGGCATCCCTGGCCAGCAACATGGCGGAGACGCTTACAGCCAATCAGCGTAAGGTTGCTGCCCTGCTAGCCGGCAGCCAGGCCAATAGGAGACCTGCCATAATACGCTGCAGCCAAACAGACATAAGACTGCTATCAACAGCCTCTATTAGACAATAAGTAGAGGCACGATTATTTTGCGTATTCATCTAGCTGCAGCCTAGGCTTCTCAGTCTTTTATATACGTTCTGGGCACGGTCGAATATGCATTGGCTTCTAACTGTACATACGGGTGGCACGTGATATCCCTACGAATTATTTTGTTACACATTGTTGGATTGGAGTCGTCAAAGTTGTGTAAAAACAGCTGCCGTCTAATGACGGAAGCGAAAGTTAAGGTATACGAACTTGACGTTCAACACTGAAAAAAATTGTATAGTTGTAGGAACCATACTATTGTTAAAATAGGGACAGCAAAACAGTTTGGTTGTTGGTACTACTCTGGACAGTTCTTTCAACAATCTGTTTTGTAGAAGTTATCATCTGGTTTGTAAAAGCAACGAGGTTATTTATTTCCTCTACAAAACAGATTGTTGAAAGAACTGTCCAGAGTAGTACAATCAACCAAACTGTTTCGTTGTCTCTATTTTGACAAAAGTATGGTTCCTACAACTATACTTTTTTTTCCAGTGAACCTGATCTTCAATCAATACGCGAAATACTCGTGCCTCTACCAATATGCTGCAAAGTTCGCCCGTATCAGTTGAGCCGTTACGCCATTTACCGTCTGTATTACTGTTTAGTCTGTGGTCGCGTCGAGATGACACATTCAAAGCCACGTGAAAAAATTCGCGTTTTCTTTTGAGCACAAGGTAGAATTAGAACAACTGTCGGGGCCGCGGTGGTCGCGGGGTCAGATCATTCGCCTCCTACCAAGGCGATCCGGGTTCGATTCCCGGCGAGGTCGGTCTCCGGATTTTCGCATGTGGAAATCGTGTCGGACGATGCCGCTGGACGGCGGGTTTTCTCGGGGATGTCCCGTTTCTCCCGCCCCTTCATTCCGGCGTCGCTCCATACTTACCTCATGTCACCACTCACCAGCGCTGAAGACCTCGATTTTGGGCGTTGACCAAAATCTCTTCACTCACTCGTTGTAAGTTCGTATCACTTTCAGAATTGGACTTTAATTTATTTGACACTCACTGTAATGCGCGGAGCCAACAATAATGAAGCAATTTAATGCATGCCAAATCACGCAATGTCACACTGTCAACGAGCAACCAACGAACAGCTGTTCTTTGATTCAGTGTACATATATTCTTGGAGACTAGGCTACAGGTCAGTGTAGCCGCGAATTTTTCCGATATCGGCATATGCGGCTAGTTGTCCTAATTGTTTTCTGCTGCTCTTGTTCACTCTCATTCGTGTCTTTGAATAATTCTCTGTCTTTGCATTGTATTTACAATGTAGCACTGGAGACACTGAAGTGAGAGGTTTTGGAAGGCCATGATCTTTCATTTACTTCAAACAATTGCAAGTAACTCTAATATTTTTTAACCAAATACTTTGATAAATATCATACGATACACAATTTCGCCGGAGCGTTTTTTTTTTTTTTTTTTTTTTTTAAATAATGTACCGTTTGCTAGCAAAAAAATATTTTGCTTCATTTTGGCTTATTTTGACAGCAAATTATGTGCTATTTCAGGGGCAAAATTTAAAAACTAAATTTGGTGTATTGCAACAGACAAATTCAGATACACACGATGATATATAAGTGTTAAAACTGCCAGAATTAATTTTTATATATGTATTAATTTGCGTTAAAAAATGTTTTCGAAACCTCTGCAAATCTAAAGAGCGAGGTCTTAAGTCTATACGATGGTGGAGGATGACATGATGTTAGTATGGAGCAGCACCAGAATAACCTCATATCACCCGTCACAAAAAATGTTTAATTAGGAGCTAGTTTAGTTACGTCCGAATACGCAGATGCACGTACATGTGTGTATTCTAATTGCATGTTACAGGGTGGTTCGAAGCTTCACTGCGTTGTTATAATCGCCTTGTGGTATACAACTCGGTGTACGCCTAAGTAACGAAAGGTGCCTAACCAGGCATTGTTGCATTTCGATGTTGTTATGCAGTAAGGGCCTTATAAAAAAATGGGAATTTTTCTAAGCTACGTGCTATTTCACTATACAGTTTATATTTAATTATTTTTGTAACACATACCACAGGAAAATTCTATCTCTAAAAAAATTAAATAGAACATAGGCTTTCATGTTGTTAATGCTCTTACTGCATAACACCATCTATTTGTTCCGATTATTTGTCTAAACAATTTGATATTATTTTTAGGCGTACGTTTTTATAAATATTTTCTTTTCTTCCATCGATATTAAAAACAAAACTTCTTGATGCTGAATCAGTATCTGAGGAGCAAACATTCAAAACCAGACATGTCCAAAGTTCCGAAAATGAGTAAAATTGACCTTTCTAAATAAACAAGATGTGTTACATACAAGTATGAACTCAGGCTCCATAAAAAAATACACATGTCTTATTGAAATGGGTATGTTTATTCGCAGTTAATGCTATAAAATATTATGTTTATTCACTTTTTCCTACAGCTAGATAAGATGGACATATCTGGTTTTGAAAGTTTGCTCCTCATTTGATCTTTGAAAGAGCTTATAGCTAATGTAAGTCTTATGGAAAGAAAATGTGATTTTTGACGTCTATTGTCAGAGAAGCGTACTCCCAATAGGTTCACTTTACGGACAGATTGCTTTTTTTTTATTTATTCTATCAGCATACAGAGTTAACGTTCTCTGTTCTGTCTCTTCCTGTATTCAGCAGAGCGGAGCGAGTGAACCCTGGAATTATCCTGGCTTCTAATTATATCACCCTGCCCTCAAAAGCGTCCCCCTCTCCCCATGCGGCCTTCCGTAAACAACTCCTCGCGTAAACAAAGCGTTATTTTATAAAAAGGTCTTCCTCTGAAGATTGAAAGGGATTGGTCTTCTTCCCCGATGCTGTGCGAACGATTTATTTTTCGTGACCTTGCTCGAAATTCGTACGCATCTTCCGTGAACGGTATAAAAACATATACCTACACACGCACGCAAACTATCCTATTCTTTATATTCTGCTGCTACATCCTAACCTTCATGTTAAGGTGGCTACCTGGGTGGGCTTATTTCGCGCGTTCGAGTCCTAGAAGTGCGGAAGGTGTAAAGACAAGACAACACGAACGTCAAGACTCATCCTAGCTTCTAGGAAGTGAAGTGGTCAGCGCTCAACATCGAGGTCTTAAACTCTGGTGGAGGGTGGCATGAGGTGAGTATGGAGCAGCGCCGGAATGAATGGGCGGGGGAAACGGTATAACTTCGAGTAAACCCGCCGACAAGGGGCATCGTCCGGCACGGTTCCCACATGCGAAAATCCTGGGACTGACTCCGCCGGGAATCGAACCCGGATCGTCTTGGTGGGAAGCGAAAGGCCTGACCCCTCGACCAACGCGGCCCCTGGCCTCTAGTGGCAAGTCACAGAACTGGCGTGCAGTCTCCTCGCTGACAACTCGCTTTTATGAGGTATTTAGTGGTGATCCTATCATTTCATTAAAAGGTGTAGTAAACATGCCTAAACGTATTAAAAGATTCTGCGTCCAAATTTTCGTACGTAAAAACGAGAGCAAGGACCTCCACTTTCGCCCCCTATAAAATATGCTTTGATGAGTAATGGTTAGAGACGTGAAAAATTGGCGTTTTCATTTGGGCGCAAGCTAGAATTCCATAAACTGTATGTTGGCGTCACTTTCGCAATTGGCCTTTGACTTATTTAACACCTCCTGTAAGTCTCTGGGCCAGTAATGGAAATATAACTGATACGCACCTATATCACTTTAACAGCAAGCAGCTAATATGTGTTTCAGCTCACATATATTCTTGCAGGCTAACCTACAGGTAAGTGAACCCGCGATTTTGTTAATGTCTCTAGTAATGGTGAACCTGAAATCGGTATACACTCTCGTTGGAATGCTATTTTAAGCATATTTTAGTCGTGCGCAGTGAACAGTTTTCGAATAACTTGTAACTGTCGAGCTGTGCACGCCGCTCTGCAACTTGGGCAGGCACCCAACCAAATTTATTTTCCTGTTCATAATCTTCCTTTAAAATTCGCAGGTCTTAAAAGGCATCTAATGTGTAACAATGTAAGAAATGTTTTAGACTTTTTCTTTTCCCTGTATATTGTTAGGAGCCCCTGATTTTTACGAAAACATTTCTGCACCAGCTCATTTGAATGCCTGACGTGCACATCTACACGTTTTCTTCATTGTAATTGGCACGTGACTTGCTGTTGAGGTTAATTCTACTACAGGTTAGAAAGAAAATGTGTTTTCATATGGGAGGGTTTGATACAGGGAAAACCTCTGCCGCTAGTTTCGCTACTATCGCACAGGGAACAGAAAAATACGAAACTGTAGTAAAATTAAACTTAAGTAGTTTTGAAAATTACAGAAGTCATTTTAAATCATCAATTTTGTTTAGCTTCAAATTCAGGAAAGCTCTGTGATCGGTCAGTTTACACCCATTAGCGATACCAGCGCTCAAGCGGCAGAAATTTTCCCTGTGACAAACTTTTAACATTGATCTTTCTAACCTAGTAGAATTAACCTAACTTTCTGTAAAACTTTTAATAGCCAATCACTGACCATAAAGCCGAGCTGCAGACTGAAACAAACTGTTGCAGACATATTTCCCCCCAAAAAAACAGAGGTACCCAAGTATTAGTGGTTTGATTAAAATTTGTAAATATTTGACGCGAGTAGACTCTATCCAAGGGTTTTCTTATGCTATTCTGTGCTTTACCGCACGTAAGAGATAGAAATGATGTTAGTTTCCTTATAAGAATCTCTTTTGTAAGAATGCAACTTCCTCGGCAGTTACTCCGCTCGCTGGCATGTAAGGTAGGTTAGTAAAGGAAGTGGTTCTGGTGCTTCACGGGTAGGAATGCGATAGACGCTCGTCTCTCAACTCTAATATCGTTTGACGGTGGGGTAGGGGGGTTGAGGTGAATCGCGCAATCTCGTGTAACGCCGTTAATCAGGTCGAAGTCTGCCGGGAAGATTCCTAGCTCTACTCCATCTAGGTGTCAGCACTCAGTTGCTAGCGTGAGAGTACGTTATCACCTTACCGGGAAATGCGCAACTTCACCTTATTGCTCCTTGACATTTAAGACTGCGTGGTATATAGTTCAGCGCTAAACCGTCAGTTCATAATTGTAGGTTTCTCGAAGCCTATTTACAAAAATTAAAAAAAAAAAAACTGAAATCCTAGACGATAGTTTTTGCCAAATTTCTGAGCAGGGTTTTTTCTCGATTAACGATCTGGAATAACAATCTCTGACGCCGAAATCTCGTACATTTAATTGCGTCGCTAGAGATCACGCTCAAGGGCTTGTTCCCGAGTTTTTTTCAGACTGGTGCCAATAACTCAAATATTTTTTAACCAAAAGTTTTGAAAAAAATTGAGTCAATGTGCAATCACACGATGCACAATACTGTGGACGCGTTTTTTAAAATAGTGTACCATTCACCAGCAAAAGAAAATCATTTCCTTCATTTTTGCTTATTTCCACGACGAAAAACGTGGTACTTTGGGTAATGAAATCTAAAAAACCGTTCAGTATAATTCTACAAAAAAATTCAGCTACAAATTATAACATATAAGTGTCAAAACTGTGCAGCGAAATTTTGATATGAGTATTAGGTAGCAATAAAAAAACTATTTTCGAAATCACTGCAAAACTCCGCAACAAGGCCTTAACAAATGCATCATTCCGGGTAAATGTTTGCAAATAAAGTTGGCAAATATAACTGTAGGCTAGCTTCCAAGAATGTTTTAAGACTCGTGCAGACTGTTTATTAGCTGCTCGCTGACACAGTCAAATGGGCCTGTATTCGTTACAGTTTTATTATTGGCTCAGCTACTTCCAGGAAGTGTCGAGTAAGTCAACGACCAATTGTGATCGTGGTACTGACCTGTAGTTGATGGAACTCTAGCTTGCGCCTAAAAGAAAACGCGAAATTTTCAGGTCTCTACTAATTATTGGTCTGCAGACAGCTACATTGTGTAAGACGTATAACACCCAAACACACATATCGCAAGAAACTACAGTGTTTTCAAGGATACGTTGGAACAAAAAAATTTTCGCGATATACCATCATCTCGAATGATGGTAAGTGTCCTAGTTTGTGTATTAGTTAAAAAGTTCAATTACAGTTGGGGAATTTACAGTGTACGGTGTAATGTAACGTCAAACATGCCAAACGAAATTCCAAGGTTTGTTGAAGTCTATAAAAAAGGTATCTTCAGTAGTAAGTTTCCCAATATTATGAGCAAACATTTTGGATGAATGATGTTGTGTGGAAAGGAATATTTCGCTAGTTCAGTGACCTGTTTGTTAGGCTCCACTACCCTGTGTATACTCTAGTCCCGGTTATTTGTTCGTAATCTGCTGTTGCGGTGATTAGCAGCTAATGGTCGAGATTTGAGTATACACACGATCCTGGATTCTAACATGTACGTCAGTGATCTCGCTAGTTTTTACTTTTCCTATGCATAGAGGCAGGACATTTTTGGTGAAAATATTTTTGCCATACTTTGTTTCAGTGCCTTACGTGCGCACCTGCATATCGGCTTTGTGGTCACTGATTGAATGCCGTAACACCCAACGTCTTGAGGTTAAACCCGCAAATCACAGACGTGATGTGTGGCAGTTATCCGTATACGGATTGGCACAGTCAAATGAATATCAACTCTGCGCAGAAGACTTTTGTCAATAGCCATGAAGTTGAGCTGCAGATGTACACTGAAACAAAATGGGGGCAAAAATCTTTTCACCAAAAATTCCTGGCCCTATCTATGCATTAGTCAAGCTTAAATGGTTGCGCCGTAGTCATATCTTACGTTTCGGTGTCGGAGATTTGCCTCGGAAGCGCTTCACTCGGGAAAGATGTTTGTTCAGACAGTTAAACTCCCGAGGATTGTAGTTGATTTGTGTAGCACGTCCTCTCAAACATTATTTATTTTTATCCATATCAGGTTATTGTCATGTTTTGTACATATAATCCTTTTAAACGATACAATTGAGATTTTTTACCCTGCAATAATTGCAATACCGCAGTTATCATTAGACCCTATACATTTTAATTTATAATATGCGCCATAGTTATTATTTAGCCGCACTGTTGTAAAGCAAACATGATCGACAATAAGGTTAAAGAATTTTCCGAGGAATTTTACCACATGTTGGAATCCAACAACTTGGAAAATTTGTAGGCCTATTTCCGTAGTTCCCTACGTAAGTAAACATGTTTCGTTTTGTGGTATTGTGTGCGGGCGATTGTGTTAAAACTCCCATTTGAATCCGGAAGGATTATGATGGGCTTGATAGGATAGTTTGCCTTTTTATTTTTTAACCTGGAAGCAGGCAGCCAACTATGCAATCATAATAACAATTGTGCTGGTTAGCTTACCGAAGGCTTTTTTTTTTTTTTTACTCTCCATGTTTTATCCCTTGCACGAACGGCTCCACATGAGTCCCATAATCTCGTATCTTTGTCTTCTATAATTGTTCTGCGATTTTGTCTGTGTTTCTGATTCTACTGTTCTACCTAGGCCTGAATACTTAGGTATACAGAAGCGAAACGGTATTGCTGTTGTTTTGATACAAGCGTATTTGTTCTGTTACGTGCTGATCGGCGTTATGGATACACGGACCTTGTGTTTTCTATCGCGTGCTTTGAGTAGAGATGATTGTTAGGGACACTGGAAAATCACGGGAATAGTTGACTGTTTGCTAGGCTCCAACGTGGTGTATATAACACTGAATGTTTTGTATCAACATTGGCTATCGTTTATTTGAAGCATTTTTTCTCTGTACAGGGTGGCCACTCATTGCAACAAAGAAAATTCCCTGATTTTGCCCTGATTTCCCTGATAGAAAATCAAAAATTTCCCTGATTTTTGCAAGTATGAAAAGAACATTTTGGCATTTCCTTCAACACATTTTCCAATCAAGATAAATATTTTAAGACATTTTTGACACTACCGTCAGTGAACTTGACAAAACATTCATCAGAAATAACTACGAACTTGACAAAGTAGTATAATCACACGTACTTAGCGGTAATTTTTTCAATAAAAATGTTATAATGCTCTCAAGATGACATAATATTGCTTACTGTGACTTTTGCGGTAGCTCAAAATGAACGAGGCAAGAAAATTCCCTGAAATGTCTCAGATTAACCAAAAATTCCCTGACATTTCCCTGATATTTCCAGGTGACCACAATTTTCCTGATAATTCCAGGTTTTCCAGGTTTTCCAGGTGGGTGGCCACCCTGCCTACTACAGGCCGAGTTAGAACTGCACAGCTTGGACACACAGCGTGTGTGATTTGTCCCAAAACTGTTCACACGTGTCATGGTTAATATAATACAGTTTATTGGTGTCTATTTTAAACATTTTCGCCATTTTCCAGTGTCTCTAATTATTGTATATCGCGAAATTGTGTTGTGCCAACATACCCTTGAAAACACTGTAGTTTCTTGTGACATGTACGGTTGGGTGATTAGAGCTATGAATCTTCTCGTAGAAAGAATTTTGTCCCAGTGTGTTTCAGTGCCTTACGTGATGTTAAGCGCTGACCAAAATCCCTCTCTCGCGTGTACATCTGCATCTTTGCTTCAAGGGTACTGACAGCTTGTATGTGTGATGCGACGTCTCTCATTTGACTGTGCCAGTCAGATTAAGATAACTGCAACACCTCACGTCTGTCATTAGCGGATATAACCTCAGGACATGTGAGTTAGATATCCAATCACTGACCACAAACCAGAACTGCAGATGTGCACGTAAGGCAATGAAACAAACATTTCGCGAACATTTCATGGCCTTAGTGATTATACGTCTGGCACAACGCAGCTGTCTGCAGTCCAGTAATAGGCATCAAGTACTACAATAGCTGTGTCCTTATTGGCTCAGTCAAAAAGGGAAACAGCTCAACGTACAAGCGTAAAGCCAGTAATCTTATAATAAGCTGAACGTGCGTTGAAGCCCATCAAATAGCCAAGTTTCTTTGTACGTGGAGCTGTTATCCTATTTGACTGAGCCAAATAAGAATCCCGCTATTGTAATATTTGTCGTCTGCTATTGGCCTGCAGACAGCTACGTTGTGTCAGACGTATATCACCCAATCATACGTGTCACAGGAAACTACAGTATTTTCAAGGGTATGTTGAAACGAAACATTTTTGCGATATACCATCATTAGAGAGGATGGTATATCGCGAAAAATGTTCGTGCCAACATACTCTTGAAAACACTGTAGTTGTTGCAACGTGTATGACTGGGTGATATACACCTGACATGACGTACCAATAATAGAAATTAAATATCACAACAGCGGTATTCTTATTGGCTTAGTCAAATAAGGCAACAGCTCCACGTATAAGCGAAAAGCCAGTAACATTATGTTAAACTGAACGTGCGTTGAAAACCATCAAATAGTCAAGTTTTTCCTCGAGTTGGTCACGAAAATATTTTTATCAATTTGTTTTTGAATGCCTTAACAGAACGTCGGCAGATCTACTTCAAGCAGTGTGTCTTTATTCACGCTCGTCTCTCATTTGGCTGTAAGAACCGTAATAGTTCGTCAGTAGAATCCCAAAACAAGCTAAGAGTTAAAACATCCAATCACCGACTATTAAGAATTAGCGGACCGGACGCGCGAGACGTGCTGTAATTTGGTACGGGAATTGTTTTCTATCGTATGACTATTGCAAATGTTTCCAACGCGTTTATCTACGAAAGGAAGACACATTTCAAACTATGTTCCTATGATTTTTAAAAATATGTCGTCCGCTTATTATAAACATGAAAGCCCCTCAACAGTGCTGAAAATGGCTTTTTCACGTTGCTGTAGCTGAGAAAATATCGATCGTAATCGTAAATCTAAGACATAGAAGCCTGCATTGGATTTTACCACAAACTTTCCACAAATAAAATAACAGGGTCATCGCTTGAAGTCCCATTGAAAAACACATTCTATACGAAAACACTGCTCGCTAGTTTAGTTCTTCGCTTCTAGAGGCGATGAGGTGTTTGACGGGCGTGTTATATTCGACTCATCGCCTTCCCCGTTTCCGTGCCTCAAACGTAAAGACAAAGCTACCGTCCTCTAACTCTTATCTGCGTATGTGCACATAATGCATTGAAACCAAGTAGGGCAAAAGTATGTTTGCTATAAACTCGTGGCAGGCCTAATTCAGCCATGTCTGGCCACGTGCTGCCACACGTATGCTAATTTCGCATCTGCAGTTGTAGCTTTTCTACGCCCTGGGTTCTGTTCTCTCGTCGCCCTTTTCTATACACTCTCGATTTAACTTTAGCACGTGCGGTTATATTTTTAGTCGTGTGTTCTGGGTTCTCTCAGCTTGTTTTTCTCCGCCTTTCTCATGTTCAAAGCACTAAGTCAAGACCTGTTCAGAGCCCTTGTACATATAGAGGCGATGTTGTGTATGATACGTGTGCCTGGCTGGCACTTAACCGCTCCGACGACTCTAGTTAGGCCTCGGACATGTTGCAGTCAGATGTTGGCCTTAAAGCCTTGGCTTGACTTCCCCTGCACTTTGTTAGCTGATTGGGTGAAGGAGAAATTTTGGTTTGGTAGCGCTTAACATGGAGCTAAGGGGTGACGCGTGGTGAGTGTGGAGCAGCGCCGGAATGGAAAGGCGAGGGAAACGGGAGATCCTCGAGAAAACTCGTTTACTAACGGCAGGTTTCCCACATGTGAAAATCCGACATAAATAAAAACCAAGTTGATACTGTTTTTGTATTTAAAAAAAAAATGTATGAAAGTAGCACTTTTTTATTTTAAATGCATTACTTTTTTAAAATAAAAATAATAGTGCTTTGTATACGTGTCTTGTCATAACCTGTTACACTGTTCTTCAGTGCGAATTTTTTCATTTCGGTAGGTAACTTGGTTTTCCTATCTTACATAAAACCGTTTCATGCAGATTTTGACTTTTAACGTGCTATAATACAAAAACAATGAAAGCTAAAAAAATTTCCGTACAGTAAAAAGTCGTCACGCTGTATGCCTACAAAAGAAACTATATCTCGTACAAATATCAAAATCGTTAAAACAATTAAAATTTTCATTGAAGCGTCCTCTTAAGGTTGTTATAGTATGAAATTAATAATTTTATTTGAGTACGAAATTATGTCAGTATTGTAGACGTCACTTGAGACTGCATTTTCATCTTATGGAAAAAAAACTTTATCGTGCATAGTATTCTAATAACGGTATGTCAAAGTCAAAATATGCATGACTACGGGCGCATGCAACTAAGGAAAACTATCAGACTTGGCAAAATGAAATAATTTACGCTAAGATTAGATGTCGCGGCCTAATGGACAAATGTTATCAAAACATGAAAGGACGCATCTTCGTATTTGACAAATATTGCAGAAAATAAGGTGCACTAAAAACGAATACTGTTTTATTTCATTCAAATATTTTGTTTTTTACCAATAGCAGCATTCCTCCTGATTACAACGATACCAAGTTTATAGCAATGCAAACTGTCGACTCATTGTGGTGTATGTGTGCAGTAACAAGTGCGCGTCACCTTCTGCGACGCGACAATTTCTTATGTGGGTGGAGAGCTCAAGCGACGTAACCTCATCCTTCCATGTCCTTCCTCAGACTGAAGCGAGCGAGGAGCGCACACTAGAGTTTATACAGTGTCAGCGACCGCATTAGCTGTCTATTAACGTGATTCAGAACATATATTCCGAGTTTCGTAATGGTATGAGAGAGTTATGATATTTACTAGTCTTGAATAGCCTTAAGGAGCGTCCCTAGATAGGCTGCGTTAGTGTGTATGGGATAGGAGCGGTAAGAGTGATACTAACTGACATAAGTAATGCATTATCGCCTCTCCGTGCAAGCTACTCACCTCGCGTGCAAGTGCTGTACTATTATCCTTTTATCTAAGAGGCTTTAAGCGTGACATTTTATTTGTGGGCAGCGTAGTTCTAAGCATAATGCTTGTTTCTATAATTGTGTTTTTTGACGAAACTGTTCCGCATTTGTTTCTTGTACAATGTATGAAATGATATACACTTCGTTCGGGCAAGGACGGAATGTCGTGGTTTAAGACATCAAATTCAATAAAGATACTGTTTCTAAGCCCTCCAACATAGCTAAAACGGCCTTCTAAGACTGCCGTATTTCGAAATGTTGTAACGGAATGTATATGAAACTCAGATAGAAACGTGCACTCAACTTTGTTACAGAATTTCCACCAATAAAATGGCAGGTCACATTAAGGATGTTCAAGTGCGATAAAATCATAATTTTATATCGCTATGAAATAGTGTTAGTTTTGTAGACGATACTTTCAAGAACAGTTTTCTCTTGCAAAACAATTTTATCTCTCATAGTTTGCTCATAATGATGCGTCAAAGTCAAAATTTGTATGTTCCGCTGCCATGCAAATAGTGAAAACCAATTTACTTACACGAGTGAAATAATTCACGGTGAAATAACGTGCCATGGTCTACGTAATGAAGTATTTAGCAAATATCCCACTAACTATTTTTTTATTTAAAAAAATAATATGTAATTTTTTTTGTACTTTTGTGCTTAAAAAAAAATCTAAATATTACGTTGTGGGTTTTAAATTGTTTCATTGCAGAGCTCATGGGATGTTAGTTCATAGTGAATTATTTAAGTAGATTAATTAGTTTTTCGCTATTTGCATGGCAGCGTAACAAGCAAATGTTGACTTTGGCGCACCGTTATGAGAAAACTATGAGAGCTAAAATTGTTTTGTAAGAGGAAACTGTACTCACAAGTATCGTCTATAAAATTAACACTATTCCATGAAAATATAAAATTATGATTTTACCGCACTTGAACACCCTTACAGTCTCGTAGTAAAAATGTATCGTCGTGCATCTTGGACGGTAGTTCGGCGCTTGGCTCGTTGATGCTATGTGGCAATTGATGCGCGCTTCAAGGTCGCCCTTATATCTCCGTCACTTATGGGCCTCTAACACGCTGATGGGCGTCTGCGATCCGTCTGGTTCTCGTCCAGCTGTGGCGCCGGCTCGACTCGTAACGTCACATACACTCGCCCGAAAGCAATTATCAGAGAGCCTGATTTATCACTCACTGGGGGAGTTCACTGCTCCATTAAGGTTGCAGTGTACATTTAACACGTCCTGAGGGTTTATTTCCGCAGTTTGGCGTCCCCTGAATAACGTCTGTCGGCTGAGCGAGCCAATAGGAACTGCGCTACCCTGTCGCAAAGTGCCTCTCAGTTGGCTGCAGCCGTGCTTCAACCATATCGTGGACTTGCATCTGGAACTCAGAATGGCAAGAAATAAACGTCAGTTGTGCTCTTAACATCAGTAATTTAAGGCGAACCTATTCTGCTTCGTGGTGCTAAGGCTTCGATTGCCCGTAACGTCGTAATGTTAAACGTAGGACTAATTGTCCTATAGGCGGTTCGGAATAAAGTGAGCACTCGAAAAAACCCTGCTAAAGATATATTTCCAGCCAATTCGTATCTTTCCGCGAGTAACTGCTAACGATGGGAAAAGTCTAACCTCTCTGGACACGTCACTTTATGTTTGCGCGTGTCAGATAAATTGTCCAGTCGATAGGTACATATATAGTTTGATAAAAAAAAGTTAATTAATTATATAAAATACAATTACATCGCTGTCGGTTGATTTTGTTTCAGTATTGTTTACTTTAAATACGAGTAAACACGGAACTATGTTGTGTTATTTCGTTGCCAACCATACAAGCAATAAAGTGACTATAGTTAATGTTGAATTATATGCAATAACAGCTAGTGATGTTTTTCAAAGGTTAAATATTTAGTGTTCACTTTATTCCGAACGGCCTATAATAATTTATATTGTACAGAATGTCCGAAAATCCCAATTTACAGAAATTAATAATAGTTGCTATCGCTGTACGTAAGAAAAATAAAGTGAAACTGGGGGGCCACGGTGTCGAGACGTACACTCTAAATCTGAATTAGTGAATATTCACTGTTTAACGCCGATGGATGGAGCAGTTTCAACAAACTTAATCAGTGAGAAAACACAAAGATATGACGCCAAAACCATTCTAAACAAAACTGCCGTACAGATTTTTTATAAGTGTTCTCGTTTAAGCATAAATAAATGACAGTAGCAATGATGTTTATTTTATTGGTGGAAAACCTGTAGAAAAGCTCAGTGGACGATTCTATCATAGGTTTGTTTACGTCTGGTTAGTGCAGTTTTAAGTACGTTAGTCTGAAAAGGCCGTTTTCAGCCATGTTTGGATGGCTTAGAAACAGCGTTTCTAATGAGCGCGTTGTCTTGACAATAACATTCCGTCCTTGTCGAAAGTGCCCCTCCCCCCCACAACCTTTTTTTTCCCGCAAATTAGCACAATGGGCACATGTAAGATAGTGTCGTAAAAATACGTATTTCTAGAGACCAGAAAAATTAACTAGTTCACAGACTTGTAGACTAGCCTCCAAGAGTTTGTTTCTACTGAAGGAGGAAACAGCTCATTAGATGCTCAATGACTCAGCAAAACCCCACCATTGGACAAGCATTTAGTTGTTACTTTATTATTAGAGATTTTTTTTCAGGCACAAGCTAAAATTGCAGCAATTGTAAGTTCGTCCTATTTTCACAATTGGTAATTGACTTATTTGACGTGTCCTTGAAGTCGATAGGTCAATAATAGCAATGTAACTAAATGCAGGCCCATTTGACTGTGTCAGCGAGCCGCTAACAAACAGCTGGTGTCTGTTTGAGTACACATATATTCTTGGAGGTTAGCCTACAGGTAATTGAACTTGCGAATTTATCCCGTCTCTATTTATTATTGACTCTGCGCTCTGGCTTTCCCTGAAGTGTCACTTAGGTCAAGGTACCGTTAAGAAATCGACACGAACATACTTTTGTTTGAATTCTAGCTTGGGCCCAAAATAAAACGCGATTGTTTGAAGGTCCCTACGTATTTCTATTTCGTCGCCCAATGGACGACTTGAAAAGAGGTGGAGCTTCAGTCAGGTGTGGGAAATAATTCCTATCTCCATGGATACCGCAGCCGAACATAACCTTCATTTAGCTGTTTGGCTTCACATGTCCCGGAGGAGATGTACGTCAAGAAAATTGATTATTTGTTTGGAATTTGCTTTTTTTTTTCTTTTTCAGGTAAACATTAATCTTATGTATTTGCGTATCTTAACCATGAAATTGAAACTAATATTTTTTTACCCTTGCGTGCAAATCTATGAATGCGCAATAATTTTGCTTTCTGCAATTACCAAGTAACAAATCAGCATGTTTGTAAACAAGCTTTGTTTCCCACAGTACTTTTCCCCTGCGGTGACGTCAGGGGGCGTGTACTTCAAGTCGTCTATTGAAACGCTTGGCACGCGATGTGCTGAAGAATGGGAAGGTGGAAGGTTTGAGTCATAGGAGGAAAAGGGGGGAGCTAATCTACGCTGTTATTGCACAGGTTTCACTTGGCTGTGTATGGTGAAGGGGAAGGTGGGGTGGAAGACCAGTCGTGTGCAAGGCACGCACGCTGCTAGTTCGCGCCCCAGCCGTGAGGTCGATCGATGGCGCCACCGTTGCGAGGGGCAAGGAGCGGTTGTTTACGCGAGGGCAGAAGCCTTCACCACTGGGTACATTACGAGTACGCACAATTATGTTAAGTGGGCTTTACGTCCCGTTGACAGCGAGGTCATTTGAGACGTGTACACGCAACTTACAACAACTCAGAAGAATCGATCATGACCAATTTTAAAGGGATAATTTCTTAGCTATATTGGTTTCATGCTCACCTCCAACTAATTTGTATGGTAACTTTTCACGTTCAGAGCCTGTCATGACAGGCATCTGTACTTAAGGGCGTTCCAGAGGGTAAAAATCGTAATTTAATATTTGTACGAAACCTTTAAGACGTTACCTGGGAGCACACTATCGTCTTACAAAAAATAGCTCAAACAGTTTTCACACAATGGCATTTCAAAGTTAAAGTTTGTATGTTTTTAGTTCATACACCCCCCCCCCCCCCACAACCTAAAAAACGCAATGGAACGAAATTATTCACAGTGAAGGTACATGCCACTGGATACGGCTTTACATATATAAAAACCTTATCAAAGATGTTTTGTATTTTTAAAAACATTTCTGAAATTTGGAAATTTTTTTGCTGCTTTTAGAAATTTTTTTAATAATAAAATATTTTATTGGGTGTTTTTCTTTTTTATTTACGTTTGAAGGGTGCGAAAGTGTTTTCATAAGCATGGTGTCTTAACAATGACGTTTCGTCTTTGCCCGAAATGGGTTTTCTTTTCGTACATTGGTGCATTGGCACATGTGGAATATTTTCGTAAAAAAATTGTGTTTCCCCGCACAATACTACGCATTTGAAGCGCGTGGCAGTCGACGCCGTTAAAGCATTTTTTGTAAGATTAAGAAGACTACTTACAGTCATCCATAATTACTGATGTTTGAGTAAAGTTAATAAATAATTTGTTAATCCCTGATTACGATTTTCACTAATCACAACAGTATTCATAAGTAAATGTTATACTTATATAACTGTTATAAGACATTGTGATGTGCCTTGCTAGGCTTTTATGTCCAAGTAATGAACATAAAATATATTTTATGAACTGATTTAATTACATTCAAGATATTAAGGGGCCTCTTTAGATAAGCTGCGTTTGTGTGTGTGAGGCAGGAGTTATAAGGTTGGCACTAACTGACGTACCAGTTTAATGACTAGCGCATGGAGGCTAGGATGAAGCGTGATGCGCATTATATGTCGCCCTTAGCCTAAGCCTCGGAACGCGCAAAATTCGTCCACAACGGACGGCCACCTTAATGTAACGAAAGTATTATAGTATGTGTTTGTGCTTTTTGTGAGATGAGGCGGAAATGTCCACAATTATGTCCCCTTGCAATGAAAATACTTCAACTTTGCCGTCTTGACGTTTCTTATCGATCGGTATCTCCAAGGAGCCAGGGTTGTTTCTTAATGGGACTCATTAATGTACGTCTTTGATCTACAATAACGAGGAGTGTCTCTGTTGAATTTGTGCCGTTAATTGAAACATGTTTTTTTTTTACAACAGTGCGCACTAGCTCGTTTGCATCGTAAAACAATTATTTCTATAAAATATTGGCGAACGGACGTATACAGATTTGGGAAGGATGTGTAAAATACTGAAATTGTTTGTAACCTAATATAATGTCCTCTCACTACTTCATTTATTACGAGGAAAACATCCCCCCCCCCACCCGAATTTTAATGTATGGTATTCCTTTTGAAACATTTGTAATAAGAGAAATTTTGCAATAAATTAGAACTCTGTTGAAATACGTTGTTCCATCCGCGTTATTACTATTGCACATTTTTGGAGGTCTGGCAGTTTTGTCTGCGAGTGTGTAAAAATGCGTAATATAGGCTATATATTTTTATTGGTTTTTCATATCTGTTTTACGTGTTATGCTTACTGCGATATTAGTGTTGGGGTGTATACTGACCAATCGCAGAGCTTTCGTGAATATAAAGTTACGTGGAGTTGATGATTGAAAGCCGCAATTAGCTTGTTTTTCACTTCAAAATTAAAAAAATTACTTCTCTCTTTTCCAAGCCTAGTTGAATGTAATTTTACTACGGTCTAGTATTTTATTAGATCCGTTGCGATAGCTGCGCGACTTGTGGCATGAATTTTCTTCTTTGCCAAACTCTCCCGCAAGAAAACACTTTTTTTTCTCTCTCTCGATGTTGGATTATGTCACACATGTTCATTTGTACGCTAAACTGTCAAACTCATGCTAATCTTCGAAACAACTGTGCGTTCATAGTTGAATGGTGTTATACAGGAGGTATCCAAGCCACAAAAAAAAGTGTAGAGAACAGACAAAAACAAACCAGCCCCTAAATTATTTTAAATTAAAACTTCAGATGCTAAGCAACCAAAGCCAAACTGAGATAGGGTATTTGAAAAGGAGAATATATTAACTAACAAAAATTTTTTAAAAATGTTTTAGTAACCATTTTTAAGGTTCTTCTTTATTAAGTGTGGGGTGATTTTTTTTGCATAACTAGATACTGGAAATATCCGCGGGTTCACTGAACTGTAGGTTAGCCTGCAAGAATATAAAAAAAAAATTAAGCAGACGGCCTAGTCTGCAAGAATATATATAAAAAAATAAAGTAGACGGCAGATGCTCACTAGCCGCTTGCTGTTTAAGTGACATATGTCTGTATTAGTTACATTTTTATTATTGGCCCAGAGACTTCCCGGTGTCAAATAAGCCAACGGTCAATTGCGAAAGTGACGCAAACATACAGTTGTTGGAATTATAGCTTGTGCCCAAATGAAAATGCGAATTTTTCAGTTCTCTATGCATAACACAATTCAATTATAGAAGTATGAAACGTTTTTTATAAGCATGATTTTGGGGGCGCAAAAATGTCTAGAAACGACGCTTTTTAAACTACTGTAACTAATAATATATTATCCTGTTTCGTAAGACATAAAAAACCTGCGTTGGCCTTTACTACATAATATTCACAAATGAAATTGCTGAATCGTCGCTTGACACCGTGCTACCCTGTTGCTACATTTATTCCCGATAATTATTGTTTTTTTTAGCTTGAATGCGTACCAATATCAATTGTTGAACTTTTTTTTTTTTTTTTTTTTTACGTTTTTAAGTGTAAATTTCAGCATATTTTTTTATACAAAAATATTTAATTTTTTTAGACCTGGTAATCTACAGCATTATTATTTAATGTGGATTATTCCAGTTAGGTAGGCCAATTGGTTTTAGTGTCATTCTTAATACAGTGACACGAAATTTTGACTTTGACAAGCCATCCTTGTTACGGAGTTTTGCAGTAATTTCAAAAATATTTTTTTTTATTGCTACCTAATACTTATATCAAAATTTCGCTGCACAGTTTTGACACTTATATGTTATAATCTGTAGCTGAATTTTTTGTAGAGTTATACTGAACGTTTTTTTTTTTTTTTTTCAGATTTAATTACCCAAAATACCACGTTTTTAGTCGTGAAAATAAGCAAAAAGAAAGGAAATTATTTTTTTGCTGGCG
>PNEQ01116561.1:30070-50827 GCA_003012365.1 Medauroidea extradentata | reverse complement strand
CGTCTTGAAGTCCTGTGTTATATATTTGTATTCGAATATAATTGAAGTAAAAATCATGACGATAGGCCATTGCGTTCGACCTGTGCAAACAATTAATAAAAAAGTAGATATATTTCCCCTCATTAAAGCCTACTCTTTGGGAGTCAAATTTCGAAAAATTTAAAAACTACTATTTGGGTATTCACATTAGCATCATTTTGAAGTAAAAACAAATCTGTATTCCGAAGGATTCGATTGATATCGATAATTAATCGAAACCACATTTAAGGTATCCCCCCTCCCCCAATTAATGGTTGAATCTCAAAATACCCTTAAATAGGCTAATCTGCTTTAAAAGATTCACCCATTGAAATAAAAGTCACGACGCTAGGCCGTCGGGTTCGAGCTCTATCGAAGTTTCTTCGAAAATACATTTTACTTCTTTTCACCATAGAGACCGAAATTCTTAAAATCTTTTCTTAGCGCTCGCCTACACCCTGAGGGGAAACCACACGAAACATTTTCACGATTCTAGGTCCGATGGTTTGGGCTGCAGTTTGATATGTCAGTCAGTCAGTCAGTCATTTGGTCAGTCACGGTTCTCTTTTATACATAGAGATATTTTGATTGTCTATGACATGGAGAGTAAAATAAAAAATATACGACATTATGTGATAAAAGCATGAAACTTGGAGTGATTGAAGATCCTGTACTTTCGAACATTTTAAGATGTGGAAGAATTCAAAAATATTTCTTTAAATCAAAATGGCCGACATTAGAAAAATAATAGTAAAAAATTTACTTTTTCTTGTTTTCAGGGAATATTTATTAAATAATTGTTGATCTTTTGCATAAAAAATATAAGGTTAACATACATTTTATCAAAGATTATATATATACGTATAGCTCTTTTAAAATATGATGGTTATTTCCGTAAAAAATATATGTAAATGCGGTAAAAAATATAGTTTACTTAATCTTAGATTAACGTTTTAAGATTTTGTAACAAAATGTATTGCAGGTAAATGAAAGACACAAGTTAATTGTTAAATTAAAGCTATCCGTGAGGGTAAAAATGTATATCTAAAATAGTCCTATAATTATTTAAGTAAATAGTGGATGTACTAATATAAGCATAAGAACAATTGACACCGATGTAGTAATGTTAGACGTATAATTCTTTCACGAACTTCATGAACAAGGATTGAGAAAAAAATATGGATACAATTTAGAGCAGGATAACACTTTCGTGTAATAGCTATTTATTCCATTGCATTAAAACTGGGCAAGGGCAAATACATTGCGTTGGAAGATTTCAGCTAATTTTCATGGTTGATACAATATAATTTTTTTGTGGCCGGTGGAAGGTAACTATGTGGAAAAAATGTAATGACTTTCCTGATGTAAATGAGGAATTAAAATCATATCCTACCCACAGGAAAGAATCTTTGACGGGGTATTTAACGTACTACAGCGTTATTTAATACTGTGTTAATCATTAACAAGTGAGTTAGAATCTGTGAATCAAGAAAGGAAAGCATTGTTCACCTGCGGGTAGGGGAATATGCTCAACATACCACCAACAGCCGATGCACTAAAGCAAAACATACTAAGAAGCGCTTATCATAGTGTACATAAGTGGAGCCAACTATCTAAGCCTCGATCTAAGCACGTTGTTCTACCACCGATAGACAAAATGTGGTTGTGCAATAATTGATGAGTAATGACGCATACGTGCCGGTTTGGTTTAGACATCAAGAAGATTTTTTGTACTTTACGTGAATTTACCTCCTGCCAGTGCAAAAAAGAAAAAAACCTCGACAAAGAAAACATGCGGCTGTTACAAACTTGGACTTAAATATACACCAATGTACAAATACTACGACGTAATATGTTATTAAGTTGTGTGCAAACTTGTATGATATCGACACTTCAAATAACTGCTTAACTTATGCGGTAACTTGATTTAATGTTTTATCATACTCATTTGCTCTTGAATTAATTTTATTTAATGTTAATAGTATGTAAGTAGATCCTACAAATGAAATAATATTTTAAGTGTTGCCATGCAAAGATTCAAATTAAGATTGAATAGTGCACTGTTATCTACCAAGCGCACCATTAAAACTTTTTAAAACTATTTACTTAATAAATTACAGGACTGTTTTTACACAATCAGTTATTTGTATATACTTCCAATTAGATTTATATTACGACCCTCAAGGATAGCTTTAAGTTTTTAAATTAACTGTGATCTGTCCTTTACCTAAAATACATTTAGCTACAAAATCTAAAAATTTTAATCAAATGTTAAGTAAAATCAATTTTTACCGCATTTACCTAAATATTAAACGATGATCTAACAACTGCTGGCATAAAATTTTATAATAAACTTCGCAGTTTTCAAAAATGTGTTAATTTGACCAATTTCTAACATTGACCAAACGAATTTTATGATTAATCAAATCTGATCTAACGATGAACTAACGATTGCGATAATTAAATCTTATAATATGATAAGTGAGGAGGGGGCGGCTAACAAAACACTTTTTAAAAATTAATTTGACAAATTTCTAACGTTGATCAAACGAAATTTTATTTGATCAAGTCTCGAACAGATGACTAACGAATGTCGTCAAAAATTTTTACAATACGAAAAGCAAGCTGGAGGGGGTGGGTTAACTTCGCACTTACCAAAACTTAATTAATTTGACTAATTTATAATGTCTAATGTTGGACAAACGAATGTTATGATTGATCGAATCTGATCTAACGATTGCCATAGTAAATACAATATGAAAAGTAGAGGATATGGAGACTAACTTCGCACCGCCGCGCCGGTGAGATTAGCAGGTTGTAACAACATTTTTAAAAGCTCCCACCAATTCGCTATTATTCCCAAGTTAGTATATTTTTTCAAACCTTTATTTGTTTTTTATTTTTAACGTTTTTTGATAATACTTTGCCAGTAAAATATTTACTGCACGGAAAAAATTATATTGGCTTATGAAAACTAGGAGGGAATCATGACACAAAAAAATGTGGTAGTTCTATTACATTAGATATTGCCCACATTTTTCGATACGATGTTTAATCTACAAAAAACACTAATCATTTTACAAAGACTACGTAAGGGCAGAATCAACCCAATGAATTCAACAGTAACGGACTGAAATGACAAGCATGGGTACAACATAATTACATAACATTTAGCCTCAATAAGTTCTTTGATCATTGTTCAGCAATTAGGTCTAAATAGTAAGTAATCAGTATATTCAATGGCCGCCAATTTGAAAATATACTCACAGAATGAACAAAATGCGCAATATTCAAGTCAGCATTGTAATTAGTATACGTGTACCAAGTTTGGTGAAATCCTGAAAAATATATCCAAAGTTATGCAATACTATGCTAAAAATTAAAAAATGCCCGCCATTTTGAAAATAAACACGCAGAATGAACGAAACAACAAAAGTAATGTTAACTTTGAATGTAGTGTACAGTATGTGTACCAAGTTTGGTGAAATTATGGACACTTTTTAATAACATATGTGTTACAAAACTAAAAATATAAAAATGGCCGCCGTTTAGAAAACATGCACTTAGGATGTACAGAATGCGTAATATTCAAGTCAACTTAGTATGTAGTATACCTGTACCAAATTTGGGTAAATTTTGAAAAAATACTTACTACAATGATGTTTTATACTATGCTAAAAATATAGAAGTGGCTGCCAATTTGAAAATATGAAAACAGTGTGAACCAAATATACAAAAGTAAAGTCAACTTTGTATTTAGTATATGTGTACCAACTTTGGAGAAATTGTGAAAAATATTGCCTACGATACTGTATATGATTCAATGTTAAATATATAAAAAATGGCAGCCATTTTTAAAATAGACACTCAGGATGAATGAAATACACTAAAGTCAAGTCTACTTTGTATTAAGTATATGTGTACAAAGTTTGATGAAATTCTGAAGCATGGCTCCTTAGATATCTAGTTTGACCAAAAATATTAAAACGGCCGCAGTTTTGAAAATGTGAACATGGCGTAAACGGAAAATAAAAAAGTCATGTCAAATTACAAACAACTATATGTGTACAAAGTTTGAAAAAAATCGGTCGACTTGTTCAACAAAAGTTTTTAAGGACACACACGCACACAAACAGAAATGTGCTCTCCTATATTTGCCTACTTTTTTCCTACAGAAAGTATGCTGAAAATAGGTAAGCTAGTTTTCGCATAGTGGCATTTCAAAGACAAAATTTGCATGCACCCCCTGAAAACCAATCAACATAAGAAAACAAAATAATTCACAATGAAAGTTCATGACACGGGATAAAGTAAAAAAAAAATGTAATTTATAAATTTTCGTAAATTAGCAAAATACAATACAATTTTTAAATTGATTTTTATATACTTAAAGCCCAGCCCGTGTCATGAACATTCACTGTGAATTACTTCGTTTCATTATGTTGATTAGTTTTCGGGGAGTGTATGAACTAAAAACATGCAAATTTGACTTTGAAATTCCACTATACGAAAACTGGCTGAGCTATTTTTTAAATGAGGAAAATGTACTCCCAATTAACGTCTATAAAACTAACACCATTCACATAAATAGAACATTTAGATTTCGTTCTTTCTGGAACGCCGTTAAGGGATATACCTGGGGCTTGGCATTGTCTTTCGCAGGAATGTTGAGGTGGAGGGACAAGCACAACACTTAGTGATGAACCCGGGGGGGAGGGGGAGGTTAAGTGGAAACATTAAATTTTTCCTCCCCGGTCAGGAGCTATAACCGCTGAGCCAAACGGCCGGACCCGCTATATTTAATTAATGTAAATATTGTATTAACTTTGGTTACTAATTTTATTTGTACAGTCGTTCATTATACGTTAGATAGTACAGTGCTTATATGCTGAATTTAATAATGTGGCTTATGAAACTGCAGAATGAAAAAAAAATTCCGTGCTACTGTTACACAGACAACAAACACTACCTCTAATGTTATATTTTTTCCTCAAGGCGTTCGCCTGCCTTCAAAACAGTGCTGCAGCGTGCTAACAGATCTCATTTTTCTAAGAACTTATAAACGTGTTTAAAATATATGGATTTACGAAAAGAACACACACTTCAAACTATGGTGGAATGGTATTTTTTAAAACATCGTGTTTGTTAGATCATTTAGGAGCCCCTCAAAATGGCTAAAACGGATTTTCCAATCTAATATATCTAAACAACTACTCACGGGATTTGTGTGAAACTGCGATAGAAATGTGAATAGGACTTTGCTTAAAACTTGCCACCAATGAAAAGATGGGGTCACCACTGAAAATGGCAGTCAGGCGAGTGGTCTACGATGCCACTGTACGCCGTTTCATTGTTTTACGCTAGAGACGATACAGCACCGAGCCGGTCAACATCGCCCTTGGCGGAGTGCCTCACTCACACAAACACACAGCCACCAGGCGGGCACATTAAGCCCTATTACCGAAGTACTTAACACGCGTTACATTTGTTTACGTAAGGAAAATAACACACGTATATCAAACCAATGCCGCTGTACGTTTAGAAACTCAGTACGTGCGTTAGAAGCCAGATTTCAGGCTTCTTAGAAGGGCATTTCAGACTGACGTATATACCAACCGGAGTCGAAAAACATAAAGACAGGAACATATTTTGGACAACTTACTACACTTCCCACAAATGAAATGAAATGGTTTATGGTTTGAAGAACCACAAAATAAAGGATAAATGTAAAGCACTGAAAGTGGCCGAGGTGGTCGACGGGTCAGACATCTCGCCTCCCTTCTAGGTGATCCAGGTTAGACCCCCTCGGGTTCGGTACCGGACTTTCGGCACGTGGAAAACATGGCGGACGTTGTCGTTGGCCGACGGGATTTCTTGGTGAACCGTCGCTGCTCCACACACATCTCACCTCACTTCGTCTATTCTTCGGGCTGGATGGCTGACAGGCATGTCTCGCTAGTCGAGCAACCGGCCCAACCTTCTTCCCGGTCGTCTATCATACCATAGCCGTCTTTAGTAGAAGGCCGCGGCCTTATATCTGACAACACTGCCAGGAAGGGTCATTTTAACACTTATTTTGTCTCGCCAACGACAGTGGCTTTCTCTGATTCGCCGGTACGCAGGGCAATGTAACGAATCAGGTACAGCCATTGCCTTCGGAGAGTTCAAATAAGTGTTAAAATTGCCCTCGTGTGCAGGGTTGCCGGATCTAAGTCCGCAGCCTTCTACTAAAGACGGCTATGATCATACAAAATGTGACCCTTCCCGCAGGCGGGAACACGTCGGTGATTTTCATTTTCAGTGAATCACTGAACCACTGTCTTGGCTTGTTCGTAGAGGTGAAACTGCATGACATACGTTACTCTGCTGTAGGCCTACCCGTTGTACTCAATATATGTAGAACCTTACACACACACAACCCAGCCTCTCTCTGGAACCTCATTAAGGTCTATAGAATGATGAACATTCGAAACATAAAAACAAACACTGAATTTCATCCACTTTCCATTATTCCATATATAGATTTTTGTTTCATACAAATGAATTATCAAGCGAAGCTAAGGTTGTAAGGCAAAAGTTTAAACACATACCATACCGACTACTTTTAAAGTTAAGTTGTATGTAACTGTCTCCAATAACCACGCTATCAACGTAAAGTCCAATTAAAAGAAACATCTGTTTAATAGAAAGCCCACGAATTAGATTAAAGGTTGCTGTATGTGTTGGTATTAACCAACTGTTAGTCGAAACAAATGAAATGATGTCACGTATATACAATTATGCGCTTGTTTTTATGTTTCAGTTAGTCGGGAGCTAAAAGCGTCAGTTTAGAGGTGTCTCAAAGCCAATTTGCAAGAATAAAAAAAATGCAGCAATATCAGACAATAGTTGTCACCAACTTTCTGAGTAAATTTTTTTTTCAAGTAACATATAGCTGAAGAACAGTTTCCGACGCCGAAATCTCGTACATTTAATTGCAACGCGACCCTAGTAGCAAACACAATCATTTTTTAGTTGGCCAACTGTTGGCAGAAGCGGCCGACGTTCGCTGGTATGATGGTCTACTTTTGCTGGAATGGTTGTTAATCAGGCCATGTCAGTAAATATGTTTGTAGTTATACTGAAATACGTTTAATGTGGGCAACTTAGTTTAAAAAGACTGACATATTTCAGTATATGGTCCACAAGTAGACTTACCAAACTAACCGACAAGCATCTGAGTATAATAAGAATGCTTGTGGTACACTTGAGGTTAATGTGTGGGTGATTTCATTATGCATCATGTATGCCACGTATGGCCACGGGCGCGTTCTGAATGTTTACTGCCCGTGGGCTGCTTATCACGATCAGATTTTCACAAGTCGGCCAGTTGATATTTGCTATTTGGGAAGAGATCACGCTTAACAAATGCATCATTCCGGGTAAATGTTGCTAATAAAGTTCGCAAACATAAGTATCAAAGATTGTTGTTTTGTAGTTTTTCTATATTGACTTTCTAGAAGCGTAGATCACAAGTATAGAACACAGCGTTTATTTATCTACCACGCCCTCTTAAGGGGCATGGTAAGGTTCAATGTCGAGCGGACGACTGGAATATTCAATCGCCAATAAAATCTGAACTACTTATCAAAAATCAATGAGATATTTTTGCCGAGTATATATTTTATCACCGTACGTTTATTTATGTAGCACTACGCGGTAGAATGCTTTACTTCCGAGTAAAAATTTAAAAACTGTTTTAAGAAAAATAAGGGCTTGAAACCACAAAATCTACAAATAATGGAAAACTATAATTTTTATAATTTTTAATATGATAATATCTAGGCTTCTATAATAACCGAATTTCAAAAATACTCGCGTTTCGATTTGAAAATAATTTTGCCATCCATACACAGCTGGCGCATAAACATTGTTGTAGTATGTCAGTAGAAAGTCTACCGCAATTTTCGTCACCATGTTTATATTCTTATATTTGTACCAGTTATTTTTTTCTTGTTTTAGACACAAAACGTGACAAAATTTACCTCTTATAAAAACTGTTTTATCTCGCATATTTTTCGCGTAATGGCTTGCTAAAGCCAAAATTTTCGTGTTTCCGTTTTAACGACGACACTAAAACCAACTCACCCAACTGAAAATATTCACTGTAAATAACAACGTTGTAGGCTACAAATTCGCCGATGTTAAACCACAAAATAAAATGTTCTTATTTTTAAAAAAAATATTGAATTTTTCTAATTTGTGTTTTAAATTAAGCATTTTTATTTAAATACAAAAAAATTATTCTCTGCTTTTACGTGCGTGACATTGTAGCCTACGACGACATTATTCAATGCAATTTTTTTTTTCAGTTTTAGTGTAGTCCTTAAAACGGAAACATGCAAATTTTTACTTTAACAAGCCATTACGCGAAAACTATGAGAGATAAAAAAATTTCATAAGAGTCAAAAAAAAATCTGGTACAATTGAAAAATAAAAACATGGTGATAAAAATTACTGTAAGAATACCGCGCCCTTAAGAGACGCTACTAAACGTGTGTTCGATATCTTTATCTATGAAAATAGAACACATTTAAAACTACGCTTCTCTGTTTTTGTTTTTTAGTTACCATTAGCGAGGATGGTATATCGCGAAAATTTTTCGTGTCAGCATACCCTTGCAAACGCTGTAGTTTTTTGCAATGTGTACGACTGGGTGATATACATCTGATAAGACGTAGCTGACTGCAGACCAGTAACAGCCATCAAATGTTACAATAGCGGGATTCTTACTGGCTCAGTAAAATAAGGTAAAAGCTCCAAGTGCAAGCGAAAGCCAGTAATATTTTGATAATCTGAACGTACGTTGAAACCTAGCAAACAGTAAAGTTTTCCCGCGATAAATAATCTTCAAAGATCAAATAATCTTCTCTAGTTATCATGCTTAGAAACACAGTTTTGGGGCACCTCAAAATTGCTACAAAATGCTTTTTGAGTTAAAATACCTATAGGTAGAGACATGAACTTTTCGCGAAAAGAAATTTGCCTCACTTTGTGCCAGTGACTTGTGTGCACGTCTGCAGACTTGCTTCACGGTCAGAGATTGGATGTTTTGACATTCGTGTGTCGTGGGGTTTTACACGCAAATCGCAGACGTGTAGTGTTACAGTAACCTTATTGTGATTGGTACAGTCAAATGAGAAACGTCACAGTCCAAAGGCACGCTGCCAATATCTATGAAGCAGAACTGCAGACATGCACATAAGGTACTGGAACAAAGTGGGGCAAAATTCTTTTCGCGAAAAGTTCATGTCTCTACCTATAGGAATAGTCAACGAGCAAAACACTGCACCTCGTTTTCACCCCCGCGCATAAAGGCAACACGGTTTGTTGACGCACGAGTCAGTCTAGCTCTTGTCGTCCGACTGTTTCCGTACTTCAAACGCTGCATCTAGCCCCTTCGGCCGTTTTGGTGAGGTCTCGCGCTCCCCGTGGGCGTGGTCACAGAAGCGTCGCAGGCTGCCGCTAGCTTGCCAAACATACGTAAAGCAGCGCCCATTGTTCGTCATCCAAGGGTCGTACGAGCGCCCCTGCTGAGTCGGCCAGCGCCCGGCTGCCAAGGGCTATTAGCAGCGATGGCCGCATAGAATCCAATGGGACCGCCACAATACAAACCACCTTTCACTTTTCTCCCGCAGTTATCCCCTGTTTCAAGAGGAGCGTTCGAGGGGAAGACAGACGTCAGTTGATCGTCCTCCGCTTAGAGGCTATGAAGGCATGTGGTGAGTGAGCAAATGTCGACCTTAAGGCCAGCGTACTTCCAGGTATCGATCGCACTCGTTGTAGCCTAATAGCCCGTAAATTAGGTCTGCAAGAGTGAATTATTGTTAGAGATGATGGTTTGTCGCGGGAAAAGTTGACTGTTTGCTGGGTTTCAAAGTACGTTCAGCTTATGAAAAGATGGCTGGTTTTACCTTGTACGCGGAGCTGTAGCCTTATTTGACTGAGCCAGTAAGAATCCCGCTATTGTAATAATAAATGCCTATTGTTGGTCTGCAGACAGCTACGTTGTTTCAGATGTATAACACCCAATCATGCATGTCGCAAGAAACCACAGTGTTTTCAAGGGTATGTTGGCACAAAATGTTTTTTTTCTCATATACTATGATTAGAGTGCCGTATATTTCGCGGGTTCAGCGACCAGCAGGCTGACTCCACAGTCCCATGTACACTCTGCCCTCAACTACTTGTTCATTGGCTACGTACAGTATTTCATTCGACTATCCTCTTACATTTAACAGTCTGTAATTACCCCATAACGTAAACTTTGCTGTAACTATAAATAAGGCCCAGGTGAAGTCGCTGTTAGTGGCAGGGACTAACTTAAGACTACTTTCGCGTGGACAGCTATAGCTACTTATCCTGCTACAGAGTTAACTCAACTAGCATATTAGTCATTCTAACGCTTGGTGACCGAACTATTTATCTGGTGTACAAAGAGGTACCTGCTACGAGTAATACATTCGAGCAAAGCCGCGGGCGCCTTGCTCTCAGGGGTAGCATAAGGTCTGAATGATGGCGAGGGGAGTGAAGCCAAGAGGGGGGAGAGGTAGCCACAAAATTTGCCAGCCGCCATACTGCTTTAACCTCAAAAGTACACATCAGACAGGTATTTTTTATGGTAAATAAATGTATTATGCTCGTAATTGATGTTTTAGGTTGAAAACTCTGTATTTTAGCCCTGTTTACACACCTCCTAACTAATATTTCCTTAATTTTTTTATTAGTCGGCCATATTGATACCAGCCACGTCAAACGTTTGTTTGGTTACAATTCCCGGCGACATGCTCCATTTGGACCCTTCTAACATCTTTGGCCTTGCTAGATCATAAATAAACCTCGTTGTTCATAGGCCTGTACGTACACACATAAGAATTCTCACGACATACCTTGAAGCATTCGTTTGGAATTATATAAGTCTCCGTTGTGGGAGGTTTCGGGGTCGTATCCTGCGTAAGACTTAGCGATGGGTATTATTGTGCTGTTATATACGCACATGTTAGTGGCAGCTGAAAGATAGCGACAAGACAGTCGAGTTTTGTGGACTGCTCTGAACAACTAAGGCCTTGAAAGCTGGTAAGAGTCGACATAGGTTGGATATGGAGCAGTGCGTGGAGTGAAGGGCGGGGAAACCCGGAGATACCATACACAGTAAAAAAAGTTGTACATTTACAAGGAAAATCTTGTAAACTAATAGAACGTAATAAGTCAGGTAATGAAAGTAAGATGTCAGAAACCCTTTAAAGTGGTTACAAATATCGTAAACACCTTTGCGAACTAGTAAAATAAACGTTAATGAGCAATTTTTTCGATTTGAAACAAAATAAATCTAGGAGACCTGACAACTTTTACAAAACATTTCATAATTTTACAAAAAAAATTTCGGAAAATAGTTTCCAATTTTTTTTGTATCAGTACAAAAAAGTGTTGTAAACTTAACCAGATATTAGCTGTAAATATACAAAATTTGTTTGTATATTTACAGAAATGTTTGTAAATATACAAAAAGTTTGTAACAATACAAGTTTTTTGTAAATTTTACAAAAAAACTTTGTAGTGTTACCAATAATATTTTTGGAAACTAGCTTCCAAAAAACCTTTTTGTAAAAGTACAAATTTTTTTTACTGTGTAGTGTTATCGTCCAGGCACAATTCTCACTTGGAAAAACCCAGATTAACGAGCCGGGAATCGAACCCAGAAAGATACAAAAGTATGTCGTCTCTAAATATTGGTATCATACATTACTTAAATTTACCTCGGTGGGTATGAATACACTGATTTCGGCGTAAAAATCTTTGTCTGAAACAGATTAAGGCTCATATTTCATAAAAAGACAGTACAGCCACTAACCAATATTTTAACAGAGTTGCTGTTTACATTAAATTATGCTACGCAGACAAAACCGCAGCCGGTTGCATACAACATTCGCATTCATTTTCCACTCCATTCCAAACTCACACAATTATCACCAGTGCTCAGAACATCGCTGTCAAACACTGAGCAAACTTTCTCCATCAAACTCTCTTCGTAAATTATCATAATTAGCGTTAGGGTTTAACTGCTGCAAATTTAACATAAATAACATTTCAGGCAACTCTCCACTTATTTGACCTCTAGTGAAAAAATCAAGGAAAACTGTTATTGATAAATGTATAAATTTAAATTTATATTACGTAAATTTAAATTAAGTAAATCCTGAATCGTAGATAAATCTCACAAAATGGCGTTACAATGAAGAAACTTCCATTTTTGTCTTTATTTTCATCATTCTGAATTTGAGCCTGGTGCACCCAAAGACATTACAAAAGAACTAGGCCGTTACGCTGATCTTTTGTTACATGACCAAATTGAACGCCTACACATTGCAAGTGAAAATAGGGAATTTTGTACGTTGGAGGTGACAATTTTTTTCAACAAAAAAATTTGGTATAGGACATTGCATGTTATGGCCTGCAATATGACGCGTTCAATTTGGTTACACACAGAGACAGACCGTCAGCATTTGTCTTGAACCCCCTGGGTGTACCTTAACGTAACTGAACCAAATATCGTAAAAGGACGGTACGGGAAAGTACAGATTTTTTGCATGGTTAAAGCGCCCCGTCAAATATCCATATTGGATAATTATTTTATGCTTAAAATACGGGGAATCCCGTACAAAACGAGACAGTTCGCAAACCTGACAGGTGTACGCGCTGAAGTTTCATAAACATAATTATTTCCCAACTCAATAAAATGCACAAAGTGTTAAACAAAATTGCGTGCAAGTCAGTAGGGCAGATATAATTACGAGTGCTCCGAAAATAAACCGATATTGGTATCAGGAGAATTTGTCTAGTTAATTTCCCCATCAGCTCGTCAACGGTTTAAATTCTTTTGGAATACCGTTCATTCTTTCTCCTGCCATCTATAAATCTTTTCTTTGCATCTAAACATTAATTATCATATATATCTGAGTGACTCACTGTTGCTTCGACGAAGTGACAAGTCAGTTACAAAATCTGAAGTGGATACCACAAAACAAGACTAACCTAAAAAGGTCAATTTAAATATCTATAAAACTTAATATTACACTTTCGAAACGATACGAATTCATTTCAGAACTATTAAAAATAAGCACATCGTCTAATATTCAAACAATTTATTTAATTTTTCTTCACATATAATTACAAAAAAAATATTAACGTGGTAATTAACAGTCTTAGCTTATCATTTCTCGCAGTTACACATAGCCTTCTGTGTACTTTGAATGAAGTAACTAACGTTTCTGAGTAGCCTAACTTAGATAACTTAAGTACTGTGAATTACAGACAGCGGTATTGTGAGAGGTAAAATTAAGACTTTAAATGAACATTTATCACATGTATCGCCTGTCTTATCTTACTCGTGTACTCTCTTTGAGGATCTCACAGATTCATTGCGACCAACTTCTATGGGTTATAGGTCACGTAATGAAGAAGAACGTTTGTCAGAGAACATCCTGAGATTCTGCGTATAGACACCAGGGAACCATTAAATATCGCTTTTTGTGGGTGCAAAGCAAAATTTGCACCTGCGTTGCGTCTGCTTGCGCTGCCTTGGAATTATATACTCACGTAATGCCATGGAGGACCCGTTTAACTTGCACTGCACTTGCGTTGCGCCGCGTCGGGGTAAATAGAAGGTGGCGATATTTAATCGGCCTCTAGGCATCTTAGTAAAATATTTTCGCACGCCTGAAAAATATGCATTTCGTGACGACGCTATAACATGCCCGCTGCATTCATATGCAGCCAGTGGACAAGAGGGCTAATTCTAAAACCTGCGGAGAAACGCGACGTTGTAGTAGAATGAATACAGACATCGCGCCATGTTGTCAAAACACTCCTATCATCTTTGTGAGTGTCTGCTAGGTGGAGTACCGGCGTTGCAACGACTATAATCAAGACGAAAGCCACCATTATCAGAAAATTATTTAAAATAACGTTGTTAATTTTTTTAACAGGTAGTCAGTCATACAGTATATGAAGTGCAACCCACAAGCTTTACCTACTTATTACTACCACTACTTCTACAGCACTACATCGCATACCACCGTTTCCTGGAAAAATTCTGTTATTTGCAGATATTTAGTTCAACGGTCAGTTGATATTTTTGGTGTAAAAATTAACCTGAGGTGACCACTACGTACAGTAAATTTCAATTTATATATTGACTGACAATATATAAAGGTAAAAATAATTACCATACAGTCACAAAACGATGAACAATTTACTGTATATATGTATAGTAGTGTGATCACCTTAGGTTCCATTTAAAACCAAAAATATCAACTAAAAATTGAACCAAACATTTGTATAACTTATTAAGTAAATGTCATCAGTACAGAAGTTAACGCGAAACAGAAAAACCTATCTGGTGTTGTAACGTGTTCTGCGAAGACTTAGGGCCTATGTCCTATGTCTGTTGATGTGTTATCTAATAAAAGTTGTTCAATTTTATGACCTATCAATCCTAGATGTTTACCGCTATGATCATTGGTCATCCTGCAGTTACGTTTACATCGCAACTACTTAAACACGTATATAAGTACACAGGCCTAGGTGCATACACATGTATGTACAAATACACGTAAGCCTTGCATCAAATTACTTTTATTTCAAGATAGCCTATTACACATGCTAGGAAATAAGTGTTCGTTTTTGAACATGCATACTTAACAGACATTGAAAGAACTTTTTATAACATCATTCTTTGCACGTAACCATTTAATACAAAAGTATGCATTGCGCATTAATAATAGAGAAGTGTAGTGGAGGGATGCTGTAATTATAGTTAGTTCTTCAAGGGTTTCTGTGCATACAATAAAATAAAAATCACACGTTTTGTTCTATTTCTAAAAAGGAAATAATTTTAAGTATGTCCAGATAATTTCTCAGAAAATTACAATTTAAAACGTTCAGACTAGAACTATGTTTCGTAGATGTGTCTCCAGGAAATGGTTGTAGGTAAAACAAGTAAGTTGTTGAGAAGCCACGGGCGAAATCACCTACACATACTTTCAGCAGACGTAGCGTGCGTGTTTGCAAAGCAAGCAATTGTCGAATCGAGCTTTGTTTGGAGCTAACTAAAATAGCCGTCGGCGACGAAGGAAGCTGAGACGTGTTTGACTAATTGTGCTGTTAATAGCACTTCACCTCTCTTTTGTTCGGATGACGAGTGAATTTATAACGGGCTATCTGATTGGTGTGCCAGAAAAAAATCTAGGTCTTCTCCTTCAGACTCTTTGTAACGCATTGGAATTAGTCATTAGATAAAAAATTAATCAATAAAAGAGAGAAACTTAGTTTAAATAAAACTGCAGTGGCTGTTGATGTCAACATCTCAAAATTCTTATCAGCTTAAACGAAAACAGTGATTGAGGGTTGCAAAATGTGCAGATATATTGGACAAAATAGTAGAGTATTCATCAATATTAACTAGGTACATTAGTCAACTGTTTACTATCTTTCTCGTGATCCTTTGCTCTGCATTACGTGAAACTTTGCTATGTCGACTTAGGCTAAAGGTAAAGCTAAAATATTATTTATGTAGTTACAATATATTTTGACATATCTTGTTCTCCACACACATAATTCCGTAGCTGGGCTAGTTAAAAAGCTCACTTTTAAAAACAAAAACATTAAAAATGGCATGACAAAAATTACAATTAAGAAACAATTATAATTGTTCTGTTAATAATTACCAAATAAGTCAAGGTAGACTTAGCCTTAAAAATAAATATGTTTATTCAAAGCAACAGCAAAAGTACGCAACAGACATGCGTGCGAAGCACGAAACACAATTAGTCCTGCAGCATAAGCGCAAATATCTTAAAATACATGAATTTATCAAATGGTAAATGTAATTTGCTGGCTTGCAATTTTTTTTAAAAACATTATAATGTAGGCCTACATACTATCTGCAAGTCATCTGTTAAAGTTATAAATTGTAAGCACGCAATGACAAATTAATGCATTACAGATATGCACAGCGTAAAATCTTGTATGCGATTTTATAAACCATATGCAAGTATTTCTATGTTATTCAGTAGAATATCAGTTGTTTCAACAGTCGAATATTTCGAATAAGCGGAAAATTTCGTGCTCAAATGTGGAAAAAAGTATGAAAATACATAGGCATTTGTCAACTAAATAGGCCGTCGGATGACAATTGGCGCTGTTGTGTTGGTTTAAATTATAACTAGAGATGATGTTTTATCGCGGGAAAACTTGACTGTTTACTGGGCTTCAACGTACGTTCAACTCATCAAAAATTACTGGCTCTCGCTCGTACATGGAGCTGTTACCCTAATTGACAGTGCCAGTAAGAATTCCGCTATTACAATATTGTGTGCCTTTTATTGATCTGCAGGCTGCGTATATAACCCAATCATACATGTCACAAGAAACTACAATGTTTTCAAGAGCATGTTGGCACAAAAATGTTCGCGGCATACTATAATTTCTAATCATAACTAAACACCGCAGTTATTTGTAGCTGAGTTTAAGAGCTTTTATACCTGTTCTGAAAAATATCCCAGTCGTTCACGTTTCAGTAGCGGCGTTTTTTTTTTACACTATTGAAAGTAATTGTTACAGTTCACGTGAAAAATGTGTAAACACTTTTAGCGAAATATTGGAATTCTGCAACAGCCTGCAGTATTCTCTTTCCTCCCTTATTCTGTGCATGGTGATTTTTTTTTTAGTTAACACGTGCATATTGTACCCTAGACATAATTTCGTTTTGATAGTGCTTTTTTTTCGTTTCCCTTTTTTAAATTACATTCCCTAAAGTCGACTTGTGACGTGACAAGGACAGAATGGATCTTGACATATTGTTAGAGCCACGATTTTGTCGCGAAAAGATTTTTGCAACAAGTTGTTTCAGTGTCTCGCTTGCACATCGGCAGCTCTGCGTCACGGCTATTGGCAACGCGTCTTTGCTCAGACACGACGCCTCATTTGACTGCACCAATAACAATGAGGCTATTGTGACGCAATACGTAGAGGCAATGATTTTTGGTGAAAAGAATTATGCAACATTTTGTTTCAGTGCCTCGCGTGCACATCTGTAGCTCTACTCCATGGTCAGTGATTGGCTGTTTTAAACTCTCAACATATTTGGAATCTACCCGCAAATCTCAGACGAATGGTGTCGCAGGGGCGATATTCTCATTGTCACAGTCAAATGAGTGACGCCTCTACACGATTACACGCTGACATTAACTACGTACCAGAGCTGCGGATGTGAACGTGAGGCATTGAAACAAAATGTTGCATAATTCTTCTCACCAAAAATCACAGCCTCTAGCAATACATCTATGATTTGTCAGTAGAACCTCACGACGTGTGACAGTTAAAAGGTCCAATCATTGACCATGAAACAGAGTTGCGGATGTGAACACGAGGTTTTGAAACCAAATTGTTCAAAAATCTTTTCGCCATAAAATCGTGGCTCTACATATTGTCTACTGATGTGGAAACACACACGCAAATAGGTGTGTGTGTGTGTTTAAGTACATATATTGCTTGACAGATTCTATATTGACGTGGAGACCAATAAATATGTATGTGTACGCACACACACACACACACACACACACACACACACACACACACACATATATATATATATATATATATATATATATATATATATAAACACAGTATGTTCGAGGAAGAATGGTCGTAAATCACATGGGTAGTAGAAAACGTGAAAAGAAACATTAAGTGTTGGAGAACGTTTGTCCGGAAATATCACCTGCAAAGCTGCAGGGACAAACACAAGTGTGCCAGTTTTAAAAGCGCACGCTCCGAGGTGCCGGTCCAGTGGCTGAGAAGGTGCGTTATTGCACTGCAATCCAGTTTCATGGGATGATGAAGGGAGGAGGAAGGCCCACACACACGTGCCGACAGACAGAAACAACCTACAGGCCACTGTACAGCACAGTTGATGATTGCTTGTAGTTCGTTGATGTGTTTCGTTTTGTATGAGTTAACGGTTGACAATTAAGTGCGCGCGGTATTGAGAAAACGGATTTTGCGAACATTAACATAATGCCACAATGGACATTCGCAGACATGAATGATATGCACTTTGTGTATTGAGAGGCAAAAGGAAATGCAGCAGAAGCAGTCCGCATTTACCAAAAGTACTATGCTAACAGATGTGTACCAGACAGAAAGAAGTTCATACTTTCTATAGACCAGAGGCTGCTGAGCCAAGGAGGCAGATTCCACGAATGGTTGACTGGCGTCTCGGAGCGTGTGCTTTTAAAATTGCACACTTGTGTTCGTCCTCGCACCTTTGAAGGTGCTACTACCGGTAAATGTTCTCCAACAAATAGTGTTCTTTCACGTTGTCTACCACGCATGTGATTTATGACCGTTGATTCCCGAACACTATATATATATACATGTGTGTGTGTGTATGTCTGTGTTTGTGTTTCCACATCAGCAGGCAATCTGTCAAGATAATTTCTGCCCTTGTCACATCGCAAATAGACTTTCGGGATTGTGACAACATTCCATGTTTGACTTGCATCACCCATTTTACCCACATAAAGTATAAACTTTCTAGGATTTTGCGTTGTGCCATGTCATTGTCGTATTTATTCCCAATGTTTCGCAGCCTCAGTCTTAAGGGTGAAATAATATACCATCCGAGGCCGTTCAGTCACGATACCGATATCCTCTGCTTCCTTTGCTGTTATTGGCTGTGGCATTCGGCCAATCCCTGGGGGCCGATTAAATATCACCACTTGCGTTTTGCACCGACGCAGCGCAACGCAAGGAAATCTGCTCTGCACCTGCACCTCGGGTTGTAGTTGGAATTAAATATACTCGAATACGCAATACGCAAGGGGCGGAGCCTATTTTGGCTCGGCGCAACTGCCTCCCCTCTCCGACTTACACAAGCCAATCAGAAAATTTGTAACATCATTCTCACTGCCACATGAACGGCAAAAGCTGTCTGCACACCCGCGTGCTTACATGCAGATATAGCTTCCATGTAGCAGTGAACATTTCTCGCACTAAAAGTAATGTTTTGGTTAAATTTTTCGTAACCTCAAATTTTGTAGCCTTCTCGTGATTAAACAAGGATGTAAGAAGTATAGGTTCATATCAAATTATGAAGGAAAATTGTTTCAAAGTTTTCATTACAAGTGTATATGTCGTAGTTGTGTTTTGAAGTGTGAAAGTAAATGTCCATAATGTCGTGGTTCTTTCAGTGTAGTGGATGCGTGTGTTCATTTTTGTGTTCGTGAATAAAGAAGTGCTTTATTAATGGAGAGCAGCATTTTTTAAACACAATTGGAACACGTCAGAGTGGTTTTCGTCTGTAACCAGCTTTTACATACTTCATTTTGCTAACGGAAAATAAAGTGCCTAAAGTGATAGACGTGTGACGCGATTAGAGCAAAAACTATGTATACATTATATATTTGTACTGATATTAATTTGAGTGGCCTAGTTTTGAAATTCACGTAAGTTATTTTTACTTGTGTGGCATGGTATTTGTGAGTGTAGGCCTAGTACCTAATGGGCTATTCATGTGGCATTCGTCTTTCAGTTAGTCGTAAATCGTGATACGTTGATTAATTCTAAATAATTCATTGCTAATGTATAGTGAATACGAGTGGCGTTCGTACAACTATACTGCAATAAATTTAATTTGGTCTAGATTATTGTAAGTTCAATGTTCACCGAGATAGGGTGTGATGTGTGTAGACAGAAAGTCTCACGAAAGACTTAAAACTGAAATGATAGCCCCCCCCCCCCCCGTTTTATGAAATAAAGAGAATCCCAACAGAATCACTCTTAAATATTAAGCACGTATGTGGAAACAAGTCGGCAAGAATGATGTGATGTTGGAAACACCCCATCCAAGCAAGGAAAATAGAGAGGTAATATCACTGTTCTAAGCAATTAGCCAAACAGGTACTTGCAAAACATATTCGCTATTCATTTACATTATCATTTGCATAAAAGTTTTAAGCAAATTTTTTAACGGTACAAATAACCTCGTCACAAACGCAACTCTATTTCCTCGTCGTGTGTCACGGAAAAATACACTTAAAATATATTCCGGGGAAAGGATAAATCGTTGCCCATTTTTAATTGCTTCATTAGTAAAAAAATATTTCAGTTTCGTACTTCTTCTGTACTTCGTAACTATAAAAAGCTGAAATCGTGAAATGTGTACACGAAAACGTAAATAATTAAAGTTCATAGAACACTGGATACAGATAAAGATATCCAACTTTTATGTTAATTCACTTTCACACACCCGAAAATTGTCCAATGCGCATGCGCGAAGGGCGCAGTATACTTTCGTCGAGCTATTTGCTAGTCGCAGATTTTCAGGCACTTTGCGCCGTCACGTGACCACTTGCACCTGCGTATTTGTATATTTAATACCAAAGCAACGCAGCGCAAGTGCAAAATTTGCGCTGCATCTCTCAAAAGCGATATTTAATCGCCCCCCTGGGCCTGGACACAGACTAAATAGTAATACAGACGTGAAATGACGTGGCGGCTCGTTTGATATAGGCGAACTTGGCCGCTTATTGGCTGCCCGAGGCTGTAGACTCCAGCCCCGTGTCTGTTTGGCTCCTGCATGTTACTACAGGTTTCCTATTGGCCTGGCTGCCGACTAGCAGAGCAGCTGCCTCACGC
>PNEQ01116561.1:0-29970 GCA_003012365.1 Medauroidea extradentata | reverse complement strand
TACAGCCTGGACCTGGGTGTTCTCTGATTAGGCAGAGTTTTTAGCCAATCCTTGGATTCCTATGCTGTGATTGGCTGTGACATTTGACCAATTCCTGGTCATATCCGTTCCGGATGACTGAGATGTTTGCCCAAACGTAAACGTCATAGTTTCTGTCCCTTGATATAGCTTAGATTTGTGGTTTCTGAAAAGAGGTGCCTAACTATTAATTTATAACCATCTTCTCTGTTAATGCTGGTTTGTGATTTTATTTTGTCTAGAGCCTGGAGACCTCTGCCGACTTCACGATCAGGGGAATATTTATCGCTAAAGGCCACAACCAATTTCCTCCTAGAGGCCTCTTGAAATAGGTGAGGTTCAAGAGTAATTTTTACTAGAAACTGCCTCCTTCTCTGAGCAAATAAGTTGCCACACACTAACAGAACCTGCATCAACTTGAAATATGTATTGTCTTATAAAAGGGGTTTGTATCGTAGCACGTTGTGTTCAAGACCTAGTAACTCCCACACAGATTCTTTCAAGTAACGTGGCATACTATGTGATCAGAGAAGTAGGTAAATAACACGAAGAGCTCTAAACCTGTCTTGTTGAGTAAAATATTACTATGAAAGAAATTTCATTACAAAACAGCCTGGGCTTCAGCCCACAAATTGAAAACAAATGCCACCATAGTAGTTTTACTGCATTCACATTAGCCTAGTGCTGTAACCTTAAACCAATTAAGGTTATCTGTGCAGCCAGTCACCTGCTTCTTGTAGCACACAAATGGTGGAAAAGTTGACATAAAGTAGCAGTTTGATGTAGTGGTGGTAACTGGTTTTCAGTGGACAGAGATGCTTTAATGTTGCAGGTTTTATTTCCAAAAACTTTCATGATGCAAGGTAGTAAGCAAAACTCACAGTATGTGGTGATAAGAAACATTTTTATTTTAAATTAAACCAAAGAACCATTTTATTTTAAATCGGTATGGCACATACAGGTAAGTCTATTAGCAGCTAGCGTATGTGGAAATCGTGTCCGGCGACTTCGTTTTACTGCAGTTTTCTACACTCTGTTAATGATCTAAGAGATTGAGTAGTTATGTCGCATGTGTTGTCCGGTAATGTACTGGATTGCCAAACAATCTCAACTGTTGATTGCGAATGAAAATTTAACAGAGACGTGCAAGTACAAAGCAGAGGGTTGATCTTGCTTCAGGGACTGAAATAATGAAACGACATCTCAGCGGGGAGCTTTCCTTGACGGTTGTAAGTAGTATGATGTTTGAAAGAGTTGTACAGTGGGAATGCATGACTGAATGTAGTTTTTTTGGACACACTCCATTGCGATGCTGATGTCTGTCAAAGAAAACTGCTGAGAATAGGAAAACATAAATAAGCAGAGTATGCTTTTGTCAACTGGTTACATACACAGCATAAAATTCCTCATATGGAATCGGGTCAAATACGACAGTGACAACCAAATATTAAATAAATAAAAAAAAATAATAAAAAATTTTGACACCACCAAAGCAGATTATGCAGGATGGAGGCCTGCTTTGGTAAAATAACGAACTGATAAAATGTATGAAACATAAAAATGCGACACAACGATGAGACAAAACAAAACACAGTAGTTTCCCAGACACGAATATAAAAACAACGTTTTGGGAACTGGAATATTTTCCCATCTTCAGGCAAAAACACACAGGGTCCGAGAACACGAGTGCGACTGATGAGGGGGCCAGAAAACCATGGGTACTTAACGGTACAGCCATGTATATGCGACGATGCAGCTGCTATCTGCCGAAAAGAGAAAATTTTGCTCTGGCTTTGCTGCAAAATGGAGCGGTCCCCACAAGGTAATCCAGACATGCGGTAAGACGAGTCATCTGATTCGATGAGGGAATGGGTGAATCACCACAATACACTGAGACGACCTGCGACTTTTCCCTAGCGAAAGTGATGCCGGTGCTCCCACTGCCGCGACGTCACCTGCTCAGGGTGCACAAAGAACAAACAACCGAACACCTCGTATGCAGGAGATAAACCCCCAATGGATACCAAATGTGCCTTTTCGCGGACAGAACACTACTGCAACCGACAAGGCAAACTGCCACCCCGACAAGTCTGCCAACACCTGTGATGCAGGGCCAATGCGCTACCCAGACTCGACGATTGCTCCGCAGTTGTTTCAGCCTGCTGCCAATATAGTAGGCGCCCTGATATCTACTGCATGGACGTTACCTGCCGATGTGGCCCGGTACCCACCCCGCGAAAACGCACCACTCTTGGTAACTGTGGGACCGCCCAAAAGAAGAGTCAGCAACACCTCTGCTGGCATGTCGCTGGTGCAAGAAGGATAATATTTGTCTTCTTGCCTGATGCAAGCTATAAGTGAATACGACATGGCTGACAGCTCAACAAAAGCAACACAAGGACAGGGACAGGCCATAGATGCCATCCCGTACCATCATGGCCAGCATGGAGTCCGCTCCATGATCGCCTTAGCAGCTGTCTCAGGGTGACACAGGCCATGGAGTAGATCCATCAGATGTGGGAGGCCTGCTGCCTCTCCGTCGTTTGGGACACCATCGTCGCAGGGCGCACCCAGGGTGCTCTGTATGCGCCGACATCCCAGTGCCTCATAGCACGACGACAGCAGCTGGGCCAACAAACGAGCAACTTCATCGGCAGGGGTCATACCAACTTTGGCCGGGGCCGATGGCTCCTGGATCCACTCCGGTTGCAGGTACCCAGATAGCATGTAAGCTTGCGGCATGCCTGCAATTGACTTGATTTAGGCTTACCATTACAAGCCCCATTTGGTAAGTTTGATTCAAGCTTGAGTCAAGCCTATTTTTTGCAGTCGTATCCTGCCTTGTACGAGGCAAGCTTGCTAAAGCTTGCAGCAACCTTGAATAAAACTTTCCTCGCAAGCTTGCAGACTTGTTATGGCAAGCACGATTCAAGCTTGAATCAAGCTTATTTTGCTATCAGGGTAGGGAGTCAATGGCCTCGTGATGCACAGATGACCTCCGAAGGTAGGGGGCATTTGACATGAACCACACTGCATCACTCTCACTTTAGCTTATCGTGTGTACCGCACCAGCTGTTGTGGAAAAGAAAAGGTAAGCAATATCCAGAGAGCACATGGAGGAACGTCCTCTGGTGTGACACAAAATACAGCTGCATCCAGATGCTGCCCCACCAATGTGTGAGTTGTGCCTGAGTTACTAAATTCCTAGAACTACTGTGCATTAGTAGGGATATATCCTATCATGCCAGAAATTTGTAATAAAATGTAAAGTCCACAAAGATACAAATTTGACATTGCGCCTAATAAAACACATAGTGGTGTACTGAAAACCAGAGAGAATAAGTAAAGAAGATCGGGGTACTCTTGTTTGTGCCTTAAAAGTTTACAGAAAGTAACTTTTAGATTTAACCTGTGCATTGTGCGGAAATACCCCTGTGGCAAAATGGAAATATATACCTGCCAAAATGTTAACTTCTCATTCAGATTAAAGCGAAACTATTAAAACATTATTATTCAATTGGGTAATAAATTTTTTTTAAGGGCACGTTTTGTGCTTTAGAGTCATTTTGGGGTGTTTCTTACTTATTGAAGTGTTTTAGTGTTTTCGACAAATATTTTGCACCAACAGCAGTCTCCCTGCTCGGTGCTGCCGATAGGCCCATCAGTTGTGGTACACAACGCTGGTATGCGGTTCCATGTAGGTTGCTCTGGCATCATCAAGATGCGGACCGTTCCACTTTCCCTCAGCAGAAGCCCGTTGTTCACACCATGCCTACCAACTGGAACAGCCGAGGCAGGCAGTACCGCACCTCCATAAGGGAACGCACCAGGCCATGTGGCGCTAAGAGGTAGCCTTGCCCAGGCGCCGCCTCCGTGACGCCAGGTGGTGCCAAAATGTGCGTCGGTGCTAGACCCCCAGCAAATGTAGGGAAATGCCCCGTATGTATTAACGACCGTAAACAACTCATTACGTGACGAGTGTCATGCTGCCACTTATGGGTAAAATGCGGAAATGTGGGTCGCACTCACGTTTGCTGAGTGAAGTTTTAAGGCCGGGGGTAACCATGTTTCCACTTAAATAGTTTTTAATTATCATCTGTCAGGTTTAACATCAAATGTCGCAGAAACACCCCTGTGCCATGCTGGCAACATGGACTCGCCCACACAGCCAGCCATGCTGCATAAAATCCTGCAAGTTATTTTTAAAGTCAATTTAAATATAAGAATTTTGTTAAGTGTTTTCAGATTTATTCTGTTCCTTCCCAAAAATTCAAGAACTAACCTACACATTACCACAATGTAATGTGACATAAATCTCTGGATACTCGAAAACTGCATGTCTGAAATTTAATTATTGTAACATTCCCTAATACTATTTGGGACTCTAATCGTCAAGAATTTGCATTTAAAAGCTATCCTATTTTGGTTTTGTATTGTTTAAGGGTTTTTGTGTAATAATGAGCATGTCGTGGGAACTTGCTGGAAGAGGCAGATGCACCGCCATGTGCTCGGCAGTTGGCGGTTAGCAGCGAAAGGAGGAGGTTGACTTTGTGTCGCTCCGGGCACCAGAAAGTCTTTGTCAACGTATCATAGTGTATCAATAGTTAATTTTCGTATCTGGAACTTTTACACTTTAACTATGTTACATGACCGGAGTAACCTCCTCCACACCTGCAACTCATAACGCCCAGTAGTTTAGCTTTACTTAAATTTTCATCCAGCCCACAAGCAGTTTTTGCTGTGCAGTTTCGCCCACCGGATAAGCATAGGTCGCTTCTGCCACCGCCGTAGTGATATGTGTATGGATGTACGGTGATTCCTCAATAATAACCACTTCAGTAAGTATGTGTGTTGTTTATTGGCTAGCTGCTTCACGGCCTTCAGGTTAAGGGATCCTGAAAACCCGCCAATCCCCTAGTGTTTTGTATTGTGTGAGTAGGCGTCCAGGTGTCCGATATCCCTGGCGAGTGTCTTGTGTGTGAATCGAGGCATGGGGAACACCTAAAGAGTCCCCTGCGTATCACGATGCCGAGCGGGAAGGAATTAAAATTAGCTAATGCCATGGCCATCGGCCGCACGACCCGTACTCTCCGAGTGCTCTTCCTCCCTGACAAGCTGATGCTACTGGGCAGTCTGCCCTCCGCACGCCACTGTCATGCAGGACAGGTCTCGTAATATTTTACTGTAGATATTGCAACATTCATCCCCTCACTGCAACCCCCGCTCGCGTTAATCATTCTTTGTCTTAAACTATGTAATTTTGAAGTAGTATTTTCGCTTTCTGGAGAATATTCAAGTAAGTTGATTATAATATAAAATATTATTTGAATTGTTTCTTAAATAACACATTATTATAGTGGTTTGACATTACAAGAATACTTTCAGTATTAGTCGCCTATTGTCAGATAACTTAGAACTCTAAAAAGGCGATAATTGATTTGTAATTAAAGAGTAATTATTTTGCATCATCAATACTGATCAGGATGTTACAGTTTATGAGTTTATAGAAAAGTCATGTATTTTACCAGATAATATTTTAAATAACATAACAATACGGAAAAACCCATAAATCCAACTCGGCTTGTGATACTTTGTGGATGAACATATTTTGCGGGTTCGAGGCATAGAAGTGCGGAAACAGCAAGGACGAACCTTCATTTGCATCATGCCTCTCCCTAGCCTCTTGAGTATGTTACTGAACTATTCCTATGGGACATCAGGTTGACCCTATCATATTATGATGTAACACTGAGAATGAAGGTGTGTTGTCATAAGTTAGGGTACACGGCACTGAGATGTGGTTCCACACAGGTTGCTCCAACATCATCATGCTTTGTATTCAACCATGTATTTTCGCCTTCTGGAACATTTTCAAGTAAGTTAACTTCTGTGCCTGGGATTAAATCCTCGTCCCTGCGACTCGTGACCCCTCCAGGGATTAGAATTTTACTTTTCACATGTTTGTGCCTCCGGGCCTATTGTTACCATGTTGCACGTCCGACAAGGTAGGTTCAAGCCAGCTTAAGCCACCATCATTTGTTGTGTTTTTCTATGTATGGAATCATGGTGTATCATTTCATGTTAATAATAATCCCATCCTTCACATTCCAGTTTATTTATTGATTTTCGGTGTCTCGGAACTTAACTAATGGCCCCTTACAACCTGTACTACATTTATTCAGTATTTCTTAGTGTGCATCGTGTGGGCATCCAGGCGCCCTGACATCCCTGGAAAGTGAATTTTGTGGTTTGTTGTTATGGCGAGCACCTGAGATTCGCCTATGTTATATAATGTGACTGAGCGGGAATTCACTTAAGTCTGGTTGTTCCGTTATGCAGCCCTGTGTGTTAATAAATGCATTACCGAGTCCCAATTCTCCAGCTATTTCGGTGGTGCTTGTCGGGTAACTGCTTTGCGGTGGTCATATCATATGTTGTGTACTATTAGCAAAGTGATTTGTCACCAGAAAAATTCAGTTTGTTTATCCTCTCTCTTTGGCCCCCGTAGTTCAGTTTGTCGCTGCTCCACGAGTCTTCATCTTACCTTCAATTTTAGCATTACAAAATTGGAGGAGATTTCAATGTGTTTACAGATATTCCCATTTGCTAAGACCACATGGATGTCATTGTATTGAAAAGATGGAGCATGCAGAAATGTGCGGCCATCTTGAGGCTGCACTTCTGCAGCCACACCCAGAGACTTCTGCCTAACTAGGAGGGTGGCTGCATATGTGTGCGCACAAAAATCAATCTTCCCTTCTGCCGCCACTCGGTACGAGGAAGAGTATCAATATTTGGAGATACTTCCCCTTCTCACATAATGTGTAAGAGTCTGCCGCTGATCATCTATGGCATGCCATGCAACCACGCTACCATGCTATGGCTACCACACTGGGTATAGTGCTGTGGCCCACATGTCCATCGACTGCCTTGAATTGATACCTGAACACCTATAAGAACATAAATGCCAAGTGAATTTTTTGCTAGCGATCTCGCAGCTACAGTATTCCCTCCGCTTCAGGCAGCATCTGAAGGAGCCCCGCACTGTTGTGCCATCGCAGTGAGCTATTTTAGGCCAGACGCGAGCATTTGGAATTTCCCGATAATAGTTGTATACTCGTGCTCTACACAAATTACATTCTCTAAACGTGACCTCAAATCCAGTAATTTGTACAAGGGTGATGTGCATGACAGTTTTATGTGCATGCATCAAGGACATTGCATCATTCAATGTACAGGATGTGAAGGACATTTCCAGGGTGCTCACAGGACCTTTTAGGTGCGATCTGTGTCATGTCATGGCGACCAAAATGAAGATTTTCTGGTGATGCAATACACAGTGGTGAACAGCACAACGGTGGCACTGGTAGTGCTCGGACCTGACCAATCTAATGGGCATCATCAGTACCAAAGACCCAGAGGTACAAAAATATATAAATCCCAGTGCAGCACATGTCACTAGTTGCATTGATAAGGGGTTAACCTCGAGCACAGAAGTTAACTTATGTGAAAATGTTCCAGAAAGCAAAAAGAATATTGAAAAATAAATAACACTGTTGAAGAGAATAAATTATGGTGCCTGGAACAACCAGTGTAAAACCACTTATCAACACAGCATGCCACCAACTGATGAGCTTTTCATGGCACCGGGCAGGGTGCCTGCAAGTGACGCAAAAAACTCGCCAAAAACACTCAATCACTCCTACAAGCATGAACCACAACACAAGAACCCATGTAATGATTAATCTTCATGATTAGTGTCTTAAAACTTGACATGTGCCTGACATCCTATGCTCCTAGCGACTATTAATGCCAGACTATCAGCAATACCGGCAGCCATAGCCAGCATCATCAGCAATCTAAAGAAATACGGAACATGCCCCAGGACGTTTCCGCAACTGTTGGGACAAACTGATCTTCATTAATGTACCCACATGGCCAACTCAGCCACACAAGAGAAAGTATTACTAATGTATGAAAATCAGCAAACAATGAACATCCCCATATACATCAGTATCCCAGGAGCGAGGGACATTGATCATTTCATAAAAACATCATTTCTCGAATGTAAAGCGGTCGCGAGGGATCGTTTTGGCGCGCACCCCCACTAGCTAGCGAGAGTGCCAACCAATACGAGTCAGTCTTGTTCCAGGCATGAGTGGGTTAGCCACACAAAATGCATGTGGTAGGATGGCCGGACGTCGCCCTTCCCACTGCCAACACAGACAACATGGACTTGACACCTCATCAGGTACTACTCTACCAGCACAACATCATCAGCCAGCCAAACTGTAAGTTGATCCGCATTCTAGTTTCTATTAATAATAAGAAGTGTTAGGCACTTTTTGACACTGTTGCTACCCACAACTTCATTCGCCCTCTTTTTGACATTCGTATTTGCAACAGTGCAAGCAGACAGTGCAACTTGCTATCACTGTCTCCAGTAATGAGGTAATGGGACACGCCAACATCACAGTAAACATTCGGGATGTTGAAACTCAAACAGTAGCACTCGTGGTTAGCGAATTGAGGGAAGATGCTATTCTAGGTTTAACGTGGTTAACCGAGCAAAACATGATCATGGAAACTACCGCTAGGCGAATTCAATTCGGAAAGAGGGAGTGCTGTACAGTGTACAACTTTGACCAACGCCCACAACAAATATCAACAGAAAACTTAGATGACCTGGACCATAGTGTGTCTTCTGAACACCACAATGGCATGCAGAAGATGTTGTATGAGCGAAGAGACGTTTTCGTAAGTGCATCACATTAACGAGAACAATTATTACAGAACATGTACTAGAAATGGAACATGATAGCCCTGTTTACACACCCCCACGAGTTTACCTGTAAACCCAAACAAAAATAATTAAACAACAAATAGCAGAGATGTTAGCAGACTGTGTTATTGAACCATCCGATAATTGCTATAATTCCGCAATAACATCAGACCCAAAGACCGATGGCACATGCAGGTTCTATGTGGGCCTTAGGCTATTAAACCTAACCACGAAATTAGCATCCCTACCAACAGTGTCAAAAATACCTTTAACATTCTGGGCAATGTCAAAATTCTGACATCACTAAATTTAAGGAGGGGATACTGGTAAGTGCCTGTTAAACCTGAACACCGACACAAGACCGCATTCACCACCTCAGATGAGTCGTGGTACCAATTCTGTGCGATGACATTCGGCTTTAAATGTGCCCCAGCAAAGTTCCAAGCGATGATTTCAGACAGCCTCATAGAATAATGCGTATTGGCTTATCTGGATGGTGTAGTTGTTTGGTCACAGACGTGGGAGGGGCACATTCAGCATCTATCATTGGTTTTAGAGAGGTTAGCGATCAATGGTCTAGTGTGCGCAAACCACAAATGTCACATCGGCAAATAACAGATCGATTTCCTGGGTCATGTGATATATGCAGACGGCAACAAACCGAATCAGGAGCACCTCCGTATTATTGAGGAGTATGAAGCATCCCATACAGACAAACAAGTCAGATAATTTTTTGAATTAATCAATTGGTTACGAGAGTACATCCCAAATTTTGTAGTCATTGCAACACCTCTCCACGCACTCACGTCACCTAATGTCAAATTCAGCTGGATGCCGGCAGTGGTGAGAGTTTCCAAAACATAAAAGACAATTTCAGGGAATGTAAAGCACTAGCACAGCTCGATCCAAACAAACACATCTATGTACAGATACTAGAGAGTGAGGCCTAGACGCAGTATTGTTCCAGCTAGGAGAGGACAGAGAGCGACACATCCAGGACTACAGTAGTGCCAAGTTTGTGCACCCGATGTAAACATGGTCGTGTGCGATGAAGAGTAGTAAGAGGAGATATTACCCCCTGTGTCACACGATGTAAGCATCACAGCGAATATCGCATGTGCTAACATTGTGCTCGATTCCACCAACATTTACCAACTTCGCCATACTGTAGTAGTTTCATAGCTGACTGCACCTGATGTGCAGGCAAAAAATAAACAATATGGTCAACAGATATGGGACAGGTGGCATGTAGTCGACGGTAAAGTGGAAGACCGCCCGTGAGATGGGAAAGACAAATGGAAACTGTACATACTAACACCCCAGAGCAAACCCCATGGAGAAAAGGAACCAAGACCTTTAGGTTCAAATCCGCCTTTGTCTCCATGTGACAATAAACCACAGAAAAAGGGCTGAACGTCTTCCGCAAGTCCTATCCACGATACAGTGTAGGGTAAACAAAGCCATGGATTACTCCTGCATCATTCCTGTAAGGTTGCTACTTGCCACTGCCGGGTGAATACAACTGTCCACAAACAAGGAGATTCACCACCTCAGAGGATGGGATACAGCATCGAGCGTAACAGGAAAATTACATCGGAAATGTCATTGACAACCAGAAACAAGTCATGGCCAAATGGGTCCCAGCAACAACACGACTGCCAAGCCGGCTATGTATCGGGCAGAGGGTGTTCGTAAAGGTGTATTTTCTTTCCTCAACACCAAAGAATTTCAGTGCTGGGTTAGTTCCAAAATTGAGTGAACCCCATTTAGTCACAAAAGTCCTAAGTGACTCTACATACATCATAAGACGGGTCCATGCTGTATGCGCAAATTGAATACAGATGTTTTGCGTCACGCACAGGGCATCGTTGCCAAGGACCCCCACCCAATCACAGAGTAGCAGACGGAGCCTGAAGGGGAACCTCCGTGCCTGGAAATGCAGGAAACAGAAAATGATGACCCGCTACAGCAAGAACCCACGAAACAAAACTTCAGTGAATTGCTGAACATGGTAATACCCGACGCAGCTGTATCACAAGGGAATACCAATGGTGAGCAAAACACTGCAGCGTAACAAAACATTGACAAACCCACACAACAAACAGGCATGAGCAACCAGAACATTGCACAAAGTATAGTAGGGGAGAACAACGAACTGGACGATACCTAAATGGAATGGGAAACAATCTCAAGTCGAGGGGTCGAAGACAGCACGGAGGACAGGGTAACAGTTCCGACACCACCACAGGTGGTATAACAAGTACAAACAACCCCACAATGGCTTCAAAGTGAACCCTCACCTGCAATGCAGGCATCATCAGACAGTGAAGGATTATGGTGGGAATGCAGGTGCAATGCCACCGCGCCTCTCCAAGCATCCATGCCTGTAATACGCACACCTGCAACTGCTGCACATGCGACCCACGAGGTCACACGGTTCGTCAAATGCGGAGGTGCCTAACACAGCAGCTAACGCAAAGAACATCCGCTGAAACAGAAACACAACAGAACTGTTACTTTATACATGCCAGGACCACTCCAGCCGCACCAACCCTTCGCGCTTAAGGGATATCGTTCTCGAATGGTCTCCACAAGGGGGGGGGGTCATTTGACGTGTGCCTGACAGCTTATTCTCCTAGCAACCGTTTGTTCCACAACATAAGCAACCCTGGCAGCCATCATCAGCAACCCGAAGGAATTCGGAATGCACCCCGGGACGTTTCTTTAACCGATGGGACCAACTGAACGCCTGCATTAATGTACCCACGTGGCCAACTCAGCCACACGTGTCTTCTCAGTATGTAGTGCGGGAGTGATGTATGCAAATTCACGTATGTCACTTTAATGAGCATAATTTTACCACTAATCTTGTCTACTGCAACGCAACACTACAAGCATAAATTAAATAGTGTGATTATTTCACTGCACGACTCTGAAACACGGAGTGCTGTCCAGAGTGTTAACTAGTTCAACTTAAAGGTGGTGCAATGCGCAACAAGTGTTTTCATTAATAATCTTTATCAGTGCTAATATTATGTGAGCGAAATTGTCTTATGTGCAACCCTTTAATAATTCATGCCAGCTCGGACTGAGAGAGACAGAATTACAAGACAATCTAAGCAGAAGACTATAATAAATTATTCTCCCCCCCCTTAACCCCACATGTATTGTCATGTTTTTCAGAAGTGGCAAATATGTTAATGTTTCGAAGGGTAGACATACATTTCATGTAATTTTCTTGGTGTCTCTATGTACTACTTTTTCATCTCTCTCTCTGTAAAGCGGTCGCGAGAAATCGTTTTGTCATGCACCACAGCTAGCTAACGAGGGTGCCCACCATTACGAGTTAGTCTTGTTCCAGGCGTGAGTGGGTGAGCCATACACAATGTACGCAGCTCCTGGACCTTCAACATATTTGTGCTGTATCACTTGACGAGTTCGATTGATTCACGAAAGCGATTGTCCCACGATCATGATGTTGACGGACATATGCGGAAATACAGGGGGCTGGAAGTAACTGGTATTTCTAAAAAGAGAAAGGGGTGCCAACTGGCCTATACGGGTGGCTCTCGGGCCAGCAGAAGATTCCTTTGACCTCAGGGTCGTGGTCGACGGCCGGGCTGATTCCCTGTATCCGCTGTCTTGAACGGGCGTTATGGCAGGGGCCATTCCACGCCGCAACAAACACACACACAAAAGAAATCACTGAGTCTAACTGGACACTAATGGGGTCCAGAACGCCCACGAATTAAACAAAACACTGAAGCAAGAAAACAATCAATGTACTCTGGAGCATCGCCCTGTGGCACATGCTCTTAAGGCGAGTGTTGGTCGCTAACACTAAGTCCCCCGGGATGCGTGTACATTCAATAAAAACACATCAAATGCACACGTTTCAGATTAAAGGTATGTATTCACTGACAGTGATGCGATGGTACAATAAGTAAGCGGACATGCGGTTGTGAGCCGCACACTGGCTAACGTTCGGAACAAAAACACCACTCGGGTGTGAACAAATTACATGTCATTTTAAATCCGGCCAGGCTGGAGTCCCACCGAGGGACGGCGTACTCGACGGGCGAAAAAGACGAAAAGGTTCCAGGTGAGCTTATGCTATTGAAAGTGAACAGTGGTTGGTTACAAGAGTTGAAGCTCGCTGAGCCACATGACACACGACCATCCCGGATGCCCGCTAGAGAGAGACTAACTAGTGTTGGCGCGGCCGGGGTAGCGGGGGCTAGCCGGGTGCGCCAAAACTGAAATTCTCTCAGATGAGATGAGAGTGAAATGGAAATTACAGTCATTTTACATAATAGTAATGCACTGTGACACTTTGGAATTAATGCCAATAATACTCTGAGTCTTTAAACGTTCTGACGGAGTTTTGAGGCCCTGTGGCTGGAATATGTACATGGTGCGAAAAAGGCGTACATAGATAAGGAAGCATTACGTATTATAAATTCGGTGAACAGATTCTACATGATGGGACATCACGCAACACTAATTATTACAATTATGTTATACACAAAAACACAGTAAGAACTTTCGGGCCAGTTCGCATCTGTTTGGGTGGTACAGAGGCTGGCTGCAGGTGTCAGTGGCCCAGGCATGGCCAGGTGGCCAGAAGAGTATGCTGGCACGTACCTGTGGTGGCAGAAGCGGTAGGTGGGGGCAACAAGGGCTCGATGGCAGCGCCGGACAGCATCACACTTTAGTTTCCAAGGACCTATTTACTTTCTGGAATTGTTAACATATTATTTATCATTATTCTTGAACTCGCCCCCTTTCCCCAATTCGATTTCGGCAAGCTCGTTTCTCCCAGGAGTATTTTATCACTGGTATTAATTTTCCATAGTCGTGTAATGGAAGATCTGGAAGTACAACTTTAGCTGTCCACTGACGTTGTGTGTGGATTCCACTTAATTGTACGTTAGTGCAAACACATGTGTAAGTCAATATCACAATAAATTGCAGTGAACTTAGATTCTACGAGTGAATTATTGGCTATGACCACTTTTTGGTCCTTCGGGAGATAGACTCCTCAACCAACCCTCAACAGGTTCAGCATATCATCAACTTTGACGTGGAGGATCCAGAGAGGACATCGCCATGGACTGTAGACTCGTGCCCATAACCAATTATGAGCAGCCATCCCGTGCAGGTGTTTGGGTTTTCCCGCCAAACCCATGTGGTACTTTAATACTACACCTCTCCTCCGTGCCCTCACCCAGAACATGTCAAATTCTTCTGTAAAATATCCATATTAATTTTTGGTGGGGATGCATTTTTATTAAGTAGGTGACATGTCCAATTAGTGCAATGGGAGTAACACATGACACTAAAACACAAAATAAACATTAAAAAATTAACACACTAAATATGTCATGGTTTATTAGAAAAAATTAATGTGCTGCAAATGTTTGCTGTATGAGCGAGTCCATGATGCCATGTGGGCGCATCAGTTTCTCGGATTTCTGTAAAGGTTAAATCTAACAAATATCTCCTATGGGTCATTCGGAATAATGTACACAATAAAGATTTTATCTTTGAAAAAAATTCACTAGCTGTTACTGCATATAAGTCAACATTAACAATAGTTACTTTACTGTTTGTGTGGTTGGTAGAGAATCATTGCATGTAGTACCGTATGTTTTCTTATTTGAATACATCATTAGTTAAAGAACATCAAATACAAGCGACCTCTTTGTATTTAATATACTTTAAAATATTTATTTATGATATTATTTACATACCTACTGAATATATAATTAGATTAAACTAGCACCAGTACAAAGTGACGAACCGAGCGTTGATCATCAATATTGTCGGTGGCATTACGCCGCTACTGCTTCACACCACAGAGATATTTCAAAATTACACAAATGTAGAGTAAGTCATAACCTCAAAGTGATTCACAAGTCCACATATTTGTTATCATTACTTTTGAACATAGTTTGATATAGTCCGTAAAATTTTCTTCTTCTATGGACTCTAATACAAGTACGGAAATTGAAAAAGTTCGCCTAACTGAAATTATAACCTATTAATGTGTGTGCTTCACAAATATGAATTACAATAAGCAATATAACTCATGTTATGAAAATTTTATGTTATTTTTAATAAATACTTATTACAATTACACAAATCCTACTAACCGACAGAATGCATACGCCTTCACAACACTGCAAAATTGCAAATGTATTTTTATTTACTTGTTTCCCCATTATCGCAGAACAAAGACAACCACCATCATGAGTTTGTACGTACTATTTTACTTAACAATCATTCACATAATTTACATATTTTTGAGACTTTAGAAATTTCTTCAATCTACAGTAATTATAAAGAATAATTTTACAAGTAATAATGAGCACATTTGAAATAAATAAATTATAATAACATTATATAGATTCTCATATGATTAAAAGTAATGTCATCGTACTGCAGGAGCCCAAACACCAACGCGTGACAGGGCCATGCACCTGGTACCCGCTCTCCGGCACACGCAATGGCGCCAGCATACAGTGGCCGGTCAAAAAGGCAGTGCAGTTTGTGTACAGGTCAAGGTTACCCGGCGAGTGTGTTCCACCCCGTAGTGCATCAGGGCAGTGTCTACAGCCACCCCTCCATCACCCTCGCCGCTGTATCTATGAGCAGCTACCCGGCATTGACGTCAGAAACAACTAGCCAAACTAGCCGATTGAGTGTTTGTATAGTAATTAAGAACAGCAGTAAACAGAATTATGCACGCATAGAAAAAGTAGTGATATTTCTCAGAAAATTTTGATGTATTTCTTGCTGTAGCTTAAGAGGGTGGTTGCTGAGCATAAGTTGCTAGGTAGTGAGTAATCCCCGTTTTTTTCGGCGGCCATGACAGTGAACCTCCAGACGTAGTACAGTGCGGATGTGTGTGTGGCGAGCTCCTTCCCGTAGGGCCGAACTGCAATCTTGTATCAACTGACATCACTAGTACTGTAAGTCTTTTATTTAGTTTTAACCGGATCATTTTGAAGTAAATGTTTCGTACCCCCACGGGGAGTATAATAGTAATGTAATAAGTTTTGCAAGTGTTCTTTTTTGTCTGCGATTCCCGCCACGTGGGCTAGATACCTAAACTTTACATTTAAGTGATGGGCCTTCTCCTGCAACCGGCAGAGATGTAGCACAGTGCTTATTTACGGTGAACGCTTTCGCCTGGCACGGACACATGAGCCACATGCACGCAAAGAGACTTTTGCCTATTCACTACGCACTCCCACTGGAGCGATCCAAGTCACCCTTGTAGCCCTCTGTTAGGGTACTCTAGACTGCTCAGCAACTGTGTGTGTAATAATCCTACTAGTGTGCACCAACGTAATAAATCAGTTACGCCAAACTGATGCACTGAGAGTCGCCTACATCATTTCCTGTAGTATCGCATGCCCTACTCCGCCAACATCTCAGAAAGCCATCAGTCTATTTAATATTTCCAGCTATATCCTTCTCAGTCCTCCCCCCCCCCCTATATCACCGCCTCGTCTCGGGACCGCCACTAACGTCACACGCCCTGACTCATGCTCTACCGACCTGGGCCGATTCATGACCAGGTGGCGCCCATACACCACCCACAGAACCCAGCAACCAACTACATAGCTAGATTACGCACTCCTAGACAGGCACACAGCGACAGTAACACAAAGGTTGCTCTGCAACGTCGCATGTCCTTCACAAAGGCCAGTGTCATAAATTGGCTGCGTGGCAATGTCACTGGGACGTTACAGTATGACTTCTGTAGAGTGTGACCAAAATGCGACATTGCGACGTCGTTGCGACGTTTCTGTGACCAAGTGTGCTGTATGGGATTATGTTCAGATAAACACATTCAGAAGTATTAGAAGTGACTGTTTATGAATATCACTGCTAAATGATGTGAAGTCATTATTAATATGTAAGTTGTAGGGCCACGATTTTGTCGCGAAAAGAATTTTGCCCCACTCTGTTTCAGTGACTCACATGCACAACGGTAGCTTTGCGTCATGGTTATTTGCAGCATGTCGTTGTTCAGATACGTTTCTCATTTGACTGCACCAATCAGAATAAGATTATTGTGACTCCGCACGTCTGTCATTTGCCAAGGCAAGTGAATGTAAAATCATCCAGTCACAGACGATGTAGCAGAGCTGCAGGTACGCACATGACGCATCGAAACCAAATGTTGCAAAAATCTTTTCGCCATAAAATCGTGGCTCTAGTAAGTTGTTATTTTTACGATCGCTAGCCTGAGTATCTGGAAACAGGAACAACACTTTTTTCTGTTTCACATATTAAGAAAATACATTATTTATTGTTTCTGTTAACTGTGTCGTCGTCGTTCATGGCAATATGCTGAACGGAACTTTAATTCTTGAATTGTGCGTCATGTCGTGTGTTTTTAGTGGCAGATTTTAGTTAAAAGTTTGAATATACTATGCATGCATTTACGAGATTCGTAACGGCAGTAGTCAGTGTTGTACCAAGTAGAGTCGATGCGCGGGAACCAGTGTTATCTTTCACTCGCAGATATTTATAACTAAGATTACCGTTGAGTTTAACATATATATTTATCACATGTGCATTAAATGAGTATTTATTATAGATAACATTTATCAGAGCAGTATAATGTAAATGTAAATATTGTAGGAGTCTATTTAAATAAATGCACGTGGCGATGTTTATGTTTACGAGTAGCAGAAATATATAAAATGGCAGAAAATAGAAATTAATCAAGGATTTTTGAGTTGTCACTTTATTCCGAGTCACCTATATATACTTTTAAAAGAGTAACAACATTACCCCTGACTGTCTACACTTATTCGCACTGGGACACTCGGCCCCACATTATGTTGTGTTAGGTGAAGTAGGTACCCAATTTACATCTTTGTGGACTTCAAACTGAATTGCACTTTACTGGCATAATGGGGCGTACTCCTACCAATGAATGGTAACTCTAGGAGACTGAGATACTAAAGTACAACACACACTTTGGAAGGCTCGGCATCTTGACACTGCGGTTTCTTGAGTAATGCCAGAGGGCACTTTCATATGTGCTCTGGATACTTATTATCTTACCCATTCCTCAACAGCTTCTGTGGTGCACACGGTGGTGTGGAGTGAGGGGGAGGATGTGTGGTCCACTTAACTTTGACAATCAAATAAGCATTGCTTATTCACGTATATAAGTATTTCTTCATCAAGTCTGCTCTCTTGGTGACTGATATCTTATGTAAGGAATGGTTTATATAAAGGATTTTTTTCTTCAAATTGTATTATATTATATTTATTATATGAAAACTTAAAGAGGTTTTGAATAAAAATGCTTCAAATATACATAACCTCATTTTTCAACCATTTTTCACATACATTTATTGTGTTTCGGTGCGTGAAAGGATTTTGTTAGAATTATATCAATTGGACCATTTTTGTAAATTCTGTTTTAAAGAGTATCCACATTACATTGCATTTACATTTAATATTGAACACTCTTCCTATAACACTGAGGACATTGTATAGATTCAGAAAAATAATATCTATATAAAAGAAACATTTTAAAAGTAATTATTAAATTTATGTATACCTAGGCTTAGTGAATATTACACACAGTAAAGCATGCAGTCTAACTGCAAAATTTTCGTATGTCCTGTGTTATTAAGCTAACATGTACATGAAGAAATTGTCTTTACATTATACAAATGAATCGTGTCCACTATATGTTTGCTTGAGATGCAGTCAAGCTCATGTTCAGTATTTACAATAAAAGAGCATTACATTTTAGGCAATCACAGCCAAACTGTTAGGCCCTACTTGCAAACGCAAGAAAAAGTTCATTTAATTGAAGCAAACGAAATTCAGAGTCACCTATAACCTGAAGAAAAATTTCTGTCAAGTTGTAGTTTGCCAGGATTGATGCTGGCATAAAGCATATTATTGTATTTCACAACATTAAAATTTAGAACACAAGAATGTTCGTTTTATCACATTATATACGGAAATCGCAACACGCACAGTCAGTTTTGCGATGTGTGGTTATATTATCAGTTAGTAGACAAAACAAATCCATCAATAATTAATGCTGTTTATGTACATTATTTCAACTGCAGCATAAGATGTTGTCAAGCACTTGTTCAAGGTGTAGAACATAAATGCATTTCAGTTTAAGAAAAAAAGGACATTATTATATTCACTGATGCAAATGGATATTTGGAATCTATGTGCCGGTTAGCGCACCTTTTTTATTTTTGTTATCTGTAGTTGCACTGTAGTACAGATTATGTACCAGTAGTTCGGTAAAGGTTTTTGTTTATTTTTGACAAAGCTTCCTTCATTTTTAGACTTTTCGTATACCTTATTTATCGCATATCTTAAATTTGTTTGAGTACAGTTTAAAAAATAAATTAAGTTTCTGTCCTGTTGAAATGTGAATTGGTTGATTATCCACTAAGCAACTTGTCATAAGATGGCAGCTTATGTTCAATACCGCTGTGACCATTCTGTTCGCTCTCTACTGGTACAAGTTCTCATGGTTATTTGTTGCCTCTCGCCACGATAGATGGCAGTTAAATGCTCTAGCGCGCGACTTGGTTCTGTGGTCATCATTAAAGATGTGTTTTTTTTCTTGTAGTTTTGTTTAAATGTTACACTGAAATTTCGTAAAGTCTTAAATATTACGGTTTTTATGTCTACGTATGTTGCTTTCCGCAAAACGTAAATTTATAAAAAGAAAGTAGTACGATTGTTATCGAACTATATAGATTTAATGCTCTTAAGATAATTTATTTTCTCTATTTCCATCTCCTGGACGCAACGAGATATAGTAAACATAGAGGGGCGGAAGCGCTTTCTGGTTGAAGCCCAATTAAACTTGTGTCGGCCATGTTTTCCATCGTCAAAACAAAGGGGCGTGGCAGGGTGTTGGTTATGGATAATTACGTTTATGTGCCGATAATAACAGAAAACAAAGTTTACGATGCATTGTGTATGTCTATGTGGCGTGTAAAGCATATAAATACCTTTGTCAATCGTTTAACAATTTAGGAAAGAGAATAAATCGTAAATACTGAATGAAAACAATTGACGAAAATGTGCATGTAGCGAGAAACTGGCTCACAATCCAAATATATAAATTTTAAAAACGTTAAAGTAAACATATGCGGACATAAAATATACACATTACGAATTTCAGTTCTGTATTATTATTGTTACCTCAGTTTTGTGTAAGACTTTGTAAGTTAAGGTTATGTTTATAGGACTACTGGTAAATGTAAATTATAAAATGTCTGAACATATGCAAATAAGCCTGCATTTATATATACAAATTAAAATAAATACTATAATACATTATTATTACTACAAGAACTACAAAAAACATGTCAACTACATCAACAGTAAACAACGATGCCACCCACCCTAACCCTACTTAACAGCCTCGACCTTATACAAATAAATAGATATTCGCAATTGGTATGTCGCCATGTAGCGAGATCAATTCTTGCCTGCCTCTCTAGGCTACCATTCCCAAACCCCTCCAACTCCTAACAGTTACCATATCATTCTGTAAAATATTCCTCTCGCCGACCTCACAAGCATAGACTGTCTAACCAATTCGTTCGCTTCTACTCCACTTGAACCTTCTCACTAGTGTTTACTCTCCCCCATATGCTCCCTTAGCTAGGTGGCAATTTAACCCTCCCCAACCACCCTCTCTAGTCCCAAGTATGAACATCCTAACCAGACTTTCATTTCTTCTTCTGTCTTTTAGTGTACTCCATCCCATTTACTTCAACCTTTACACATGGCCTATATATCCCTTCATACTCCCCATCGTACCGCTGCCTTCTTCACCTACTATTCACACATCTCGTTACCTTCTTTGCACCTTTTTCGGTTCCCGCACCTCAAGTTCCATATGTGTATCCTTCTCTTTGGCAACATATTCCAGCCTATACCATACCATACTATCAAGCAGTATGTATTTTCCTTCTCCTCCCAGTAATGAATTTCTACGTGGTTCATTAAATGTTATGATTCGTTAATATTTGATTGTAAACCAAAAAGTTCGGTACCGTACCTACCTTTTATCCTGTCTCATTGCAGCTACCCATAACATTACAGTACAATTTATCTGAACTGTATAAACAAAGCCCACAGTAGTTGTATTATGCTTTTATTTTATTGCTGTAGTGTGTGCAGCCAAACACTATGATAGGCATCACAATATGTTGTTGACTGCAGCAATTTAATACATATTTCATGTTGGTGAGGGTACGAATGTTCTCTAGTGATACATTAATCAGGTGCAGTTGTAACGGACTCAACAAACAAATACCACAACTAACAATATCCCAAAATATTTCTCACGAATCTCGTATAACCTACATTACAACATGCATTAGCTGACAATGTTTTGACTATAGATAAAATGGCTGATCAATTTCAAATAGGCTTCACCTGAGAGCCTTGGAAATAGCAGCTTCCGCCCCTCTATGTTTACTATATATCTCGTTGCCTGGACGGTTTCACCACCATTTCAATTAACTAGGTTTAACTAATCGAAGTTAAAATTTTAACTTCGTAAATTACTGCGTTAAAGAACTTTTCGTTTCACCATGCAAATAATTCAGTTAACTTACTGGGTTTAGTTAAGTGAAATTATAAGTGCTTAACTTTTACAGAATTGTGTGTATCAGCCATTGAGGTAATATATATATAGTAGAGGGAACATGACGTCACAAATGTGTGTTCAACATGGTCTCGAGAGTTTGGTGCTGTTTATTGATGTTTTCTTGGCATAAAAATGCAGTCGTGATGTTTGAAACTCATGGTGTACCTTCCAGAATATATATTTAGTCATGTGGTGTCACCAAGATCTCGGTTCAAAACCTTATAGTACATATGTAGATAATATTTACTTTTTACTAAAAACAGCTGTGTTAAGGAAAACAGTAACATGGCAAACATTGTTTACATTTGTCATTCTGAAATTTCTATGCAATTATACTGTTCGATAATATGGTGCTATGCTCTCCTTAGTGCATATATTCGTAAGGTACCAAAATAACTCAACATAGTTGTGATTATTAAGCAATTATTATCTTGGCTGTCAATGTTATTGCATATCTCCCGCGCATATTGAACTGAAGTCATGTGACACATGTTGAACACACAATTTCGTAGGCAGCTGTAGCCTATAGAGGATACTCCCTTTACACTATATTATCTCTAAGATATCAATAAGGTGGTGGCCAAGATTCAGCTACTAATCTACGAGTTTTTGACTCATTATCTTTGGGTATTCTGTGCTTGCCTATGGATTTCTAAACATAAATAAATATGGAGCATGTTGAGTAAGTTGAGGTTATATCGGACACATTCGTATTGTGTATTTAATTGGTTGTTATGTGTAATGCAAATTGAGAGAGTTTGCATCCTTATATATTTAATTCGTTGTTTACACTAAGGTATTGACATCAACCAGATATCAGGGCTAGTAGACGGCCTACAGGCTTGCGAATTAAGACTACATTATATTGGTTTACACAAGATTTAAATGACGGATTAATACTGGTAGGAACCTTATGTTAGTTCTGCTGCTATTGTGTCCCTGTTAACATATAAATTTCATTAAAAGGTTACAACAAAGAAACGGACATTTTAGTGAAAATAACCTTACTTATCTCATAATGGAAACAGCATATGTTGTAGTGTTGGATTTAGAACACTATGTGATAACCTTTTATATAGGCGAAAATGCATCACAAAATAAACATCTTTAAAATCCTCAAAAATGTTTCAGTTTCCACGAATGTATCGTGGTCGCCTCCAAACATTACCATTTAAAATACTGCTAATCAAATATTGAATTAAATTTCCGCACTGCCATAATACTTCAAAGAACCTCAGTAGTGAAGGACTCTATTAGAATTAAGTAACATTTTTCAAGACTCGTCGCATACGGCCCTATATACCTAAAAAAATACACACATGTGTTCATTTCACGCCACTTTTTGTTACACATAATACGAGTTTTAGGCTGTGTCTGAGGCCGTGTTTCAATTCAAAGAGTACTCTGTTGAGAGAGTACTCTTTCGCATAACACCAGAGAGAGCTCTTGTTTTCTTTCTGGTGCTCTCACTCTCTCTAATTGGGAAGATGTTCTCTCGTATTCGTAAACAAAGGCTGCAAGAGCGTAAATTTTTATTGTACAAGTTATAAACACATTAAATACATTTGTGGACAATTCAAATAATAATTTTTAAACTTACAGGCGTCGTCTTTCGAGCAGGGAGTAATTGTTCTTTGGCAATGCCAACATTTTTTATTTTGTGTATTTAAGTGCATATAACGGCCGAAAATGTTAACTGAAGTTTCTTACCATGAGTAACTGCTTACAAGAAATAACTATTTATGTATAAACATTTAAAAATTTTCAATACATTACGCACGTTTCTTCTTTAACCTCAAACTATAGATGTAATCAATATGGCGTACATCAAAGAGCACGAGAGAGCGAGAGCGAGTATACAACTTCGTGCTCTCGCTCTTTCGTTCTCTCGGCGAACAATTGAGACAGGCAGAGAATGCTCTCTCTGACATAGTTGTGACATATTTGCGTCAGCGAAGGCACAAAAGAGCACTCTTTGGGTGAATTGAGACACAGACTTAAATGGCCCAGAGAGCACTCTCTCGCACCCTCTTGATGTCACAGAGTGTACTCTCTGCTGTCCCAAATTCGAGGGAGGGTGGGCGAAAGGGAGAGTGAGCCAGAGTGAGCGACGATGCTCCCTCTCGCCCACTCTGCGGGAAGACATCTTTGTTTTCCCTTAAATTAAAACCATAACCTAAAAGTGGAACTAGAAAACGTGGAAAACATTTACTGTCAGTTTTCTGCACTCATTAATTTTCTCAGCTTTCCTTTTATCACACTAGGTTGCAGTGCTTTGAGGGTGCATCCATCCAAGGGTGGCTGTCTCAATTTAATTGAAGAGTGAACCAGAGTGGGCGAGAGTGAGAGTGTGGAGTGAGCGTGAACACTCTTTATTCGAGACCCGGCCTATGAAGTTAAATGGCCAAGAATGAATTTTTAAGTTTTAACTTTGGTTAGCTTGCTTTAATTAAAGTTTGTGTGTTGTGGGAAGGAGTAAAAGGATAATCTCAGTTAACTCAACTTTTAACTTGGTTTATCATGTAAACTATTGTGGTGAAACCGGCTCTCAAATGAAACGACGTGACGTACTTTGTTTAACCTTTTTAACTTTTCGCATGTAAATGCGCTTATTGTGTCTTCTCCGCCCTTGGGCGAGTTAATTTTATTTCTTATTAGAAACATCATGTGCTGTGTACACACTGTGCTTCTCCTATTCAAAATCTTAATTGCTTTTAGGCGGTTAAAGCTATCCTTGCGGCCATTTGCTGAATTGTTTTGCCTCTATAATCTCATCTCGGAATGCCACTGATTCAAACAATACCATGTGTGGGGCGTGATGGCAGCTTACTTTTCTTTAATCTTCTCTGCCCACACCATCCTGATGCCACTTCAATGAACCTGAGGCCTTCGCCTGATCTTAGAAAAGTCTCCCTTCAATCGCATGGCATGAATTAGGATATGGTATAACAAAATGATGAGTGGATTTTTGAACATAATTTTGAAAATGCCCTAAGCTAAATTTAAATAACATTTATTTATGTGAAGCTGAAGTCCTTATTGGGGAACCTGCTCCTTTTTTAATTCCATGCCAATTAATTAATATACTTCTTAAAAGAAAATACTCCATTCCTGTCTGAGGTAAAGTATGTTAATGTCATTTATATTCATTTATTGAAATAAACAAATATAGAGATGAATGTCCGAAAAATGTATTTCCTTGAATATCCATCTAATTACATCTTGGTATAAAAAAACAAGTTATATGAATTTATTTTATTTATGTAACAGAGCTCTGTGTTTAAGTGATATACAAAATTCATTTATATTTGTGCTTCACAATGATAAACTATGATAAATGGGAATCATGTTGCTCTGTCGCTTTCTTCTTTAATATCACCATCGGGAAATTCTGCACAACTTAGTGCCTGATCCATGCATGAGAGTCTGGTCGATGCATGTACTCTTGAATGTGCACACTAAATCCTTTTTTAATGTTGTATTCGAGGCAAAGTCGACTGGATGGCTCACCTAAAACCTAAGAATATGTCTGCTGAACGAAATGTGTTCATAGCAATAATATTATGGAAGCTACACTAGGTCTGATGTGAAACGTTCAAAACAAGTGTTGTTGATGTAAGTAGTAATTACTGTAATTAAGGGGAATGTGGCCCTTTGCGACCAATGGACAGGTATTATTAAGAGCTATACTGCACTCGGACACTGTACACTGATGGAGGTGGCATCTGGATGCCATAGCCTCTTGTAAATTCGTCGCAGGGCACATTCCAATATATGGAGGCACTACTGGCTGCCTCAGCCATTCTGTTTCAGGAGGCATGGTGCACGCGATTTAGGCGCTTACGGAAACTACTTCGGATCCACTCGATAGCGAGTAAATCGGTCGGAAACGTCACGCGATAAAGATCTACAGGCCCTCAAATCTCAAAATGTTCAACTCGATCCCTGTGCCAGATCCCGTAGATCTACCCTGCTATGGAGCAGGGTAGATAGCAGCAGAAGATACAAAGGAAATTTCACATAAAAAGTAAACAAATAGACTCCGCATGTGTACATATTTTAAAAAATTTTTTGTAGTAATGTGGTTCGAATGCTTGTTCACAGAAAATACGATGTCAGATCGTAGTATTTTTGTTGAACAAGAAGTCTGAAGCAGTTTACCAAGTAAAAATGTCGCCAGAGTATGTAATTCAGGTATGGAATAAATTATTTTTACTAGTATGCAATTTTAATGCTGCATTCGTATATTATACCAGCAAAAAAATAATTTTCTTCACTGTTTTAACATGGTCTAATTACATAGGTCTGCCAGATCGGCGACTGGAATTACCACTTCTGCAGATTTTGCTATATTTTTTAAAAAGGCCGCCAAGTAACTACTCTTCAGATTTACTATCGTTCGTTAAGCATCCAATGACTGAGTAGATCCAGTCACGTGACCAGCACTACCGACCCAGTATATTTCCATAAGCACCTGTTGAAGCAGTGGGGTACGCGGTATGGTTCGCATCAATTGCCCTCCCCCCATGCCTGAGAGTCCATCTTTGCACCACGAAGCTGTCGTCGCCCTACCTGCATCTTAGAGAAACTCCACTGACCTGCACACAGTGACAGGAGCTGGTATCGTCCTGGCTGAGGTGGCTGTTGGCTGGTTGGAACTGCTGTCACTGTTCCATGGGACACTAGGGCGTCCTGCTAGTCTGCCCCGGGGTCTGAGTCATCAAGCGGCAGATGCAGAGGCAACTGTGGAGCTGGGTCCCAATCGGCCATAGTGAGGAGGGTTGGCATGTGTGGCCAGTTCCCCCACTCGTGCAGTAGTACAGACGGATACCCTGTATAAGTCCAGAATTTGACTGTTAACTGTCTCTGTTCCACGGTATCTGGTTAGAGAACTGAGGGCCTCACTTGATCAGGCAGTTCTTCTGTCATCATCTCCAGTGCGTTTTATCGAGTGTGATATCGGACTGTGTCGGCAACAGATGGTGTCCCAGTGTTCGGCATAGGGGCATTTGCCACCACAGCAGTGGGCATCTTTTGAAACACTGTGACTCTGGAAGATTTGGATGTGTTCGCTAAACCAGTTTTTCAGCCCGAAATTTTTTCGGAACTAGTTCCAGGTGGCTAACGGCTGACATTCCTTTACTAAATGCAAGTGTTCGGCCTTGGACTCCACCCACTTTTCGCTGATCATGTGGCCTAGACACTTATTGTTCGCTTTGCCTATGTGACATATTGGTACCAAATGGGTGAGTCCATTAATGGCCAGCTGTTCCACGACAAGCGAAAAATGGACAAGATTCTCCTTCCAAAATACAGACCAAATTAACACATTGTCTAAGTATGCCAGTGTAAATTCCCCTACAAGGCTGATAAACACCTGTATCATCATTATCTGGAATATGGCAGGAGCTCTGTTCAGTCCGAATGGCATCGCTCAGAACTGGTACTGTTGGCCATTGGGAGTCGTGTACATGGTTTTATTTTGATCACCCTTTGGCACTGGTACTTGCTAGTAACTCACTGCAGGTCCAGAGAAGAGAATACACTCGGGTGGCCCATGGTAATGAGGGCATTCTTTATGCTGACTTATAGTATTGCCAAGTTTTCTGTTGCGAGTTCCATGTGTTGCGAATCGATGCAAAATCACAGCTTAGGCACAAGTGTAATCTGTGCATTATATCGGCTGTTCACCTGTTCAGTTACGCCGTCGGCAAACATCTCCTGACTCTACTGTTTGATAATTTTAACCTGATGATGAAAATATCCCCTAGGTTGTGTGTAAATAGGTTTCTGTGTTGTTAAGTCGATCCATTGTTCCATCACTGAGGTGCAATTTTGGAGTTTATTGGATGAAAATTTTCACGCTGCTCGTCCAACAGACACTGAAAGCAGCTTGGTAAACCAGCAACACTATGATAGTAATATTCTCCAGCTTAACTGCGGGGGATGGTCGTTTGCCTTGACTTCTATATTGTGTACTGGGGGCTACTGCACTACTGCTGTGGACTTCTTCGCTGCGCTGGTCTGGTATTGCACTGTCGGGGGCTGCAGCATGTGAAGCTCGAACAGTGCGGCAGCCTTAAAAATTCCTCCAGCTGATATTATAAAAGCGGTAAAGGCAACACACGGAAATCAGATCGCGCAGTTTCCATAATAGTAGTAAGCACTTGCCGAACACTAAGGTGAGATTGGTAATTCTGTAGTATGTGATATTTGTGCACAACAAATGCTGCCAATGGCTCATCCCCTTGAGGTTCCAAGGTGAGGCGAATCTGCACCTGCAGTGATGTGAAAGCCTCACTGAAGTGGGACATGAAAAGGTCACAGAATTCATCCCACAGCTTCCCTTATTTCATCATGCCAGTCCACCACTTTCATGGTTGTCCTACCAACTGTTTTCCGATAAACTTTGGCCACTCGTCCTCTCCCTTTTCATATCTAAGTAGGCGGCTAGGGCATTCGTCCAGAAAGTCTTCTGGATCCTCACTGGTGAGGCCAGCATAAATTATAGTGATTGGAACTGTCGTGGTGTTAACACAATAAGTGTTGTTACCGGACCCACATTCAGTTTGTGCGGCATCACCTGGAAGCTGGGTGCACTAGTGAACATGGGTGGTACTATGACTTTCTGGATTATTGTCACCATTGTCTGCGGTGTTGCAGGTATTGTCGGGTTTAGAACACGTGAGAAAAACTTATGTTCGTCCAGTGGGACGAAAGTTAGTTAAGGCAGCTGTTATGTTTAAACTACTCTCTTTATTTATCCACTCTCATAGACTGCACTGCACCTTCTGCCATATTACCCTCTCCCCTCACACACTGCCCTGCCACGTTGCCAACTCTATATATAACAATCCCTTTCTGTCATCATAATTTTTTTTACATCAAGAAGTATACTTCTGAATTTCCACTAATAAATGCTCTTAACACCAACATAAAAGATCACAAGCAATACAAACTTTCACCCATGTGCAAATGAATGCCCTTAACACCAACAATAACAGTCACAAAATAATACAATATTAAACCTTCCCACAGCCAATTTACTACCCACATAATGTCATAAATTTAGCTTCACAGGACATCTAATCTCTCTCTGTGAACGCCTTAATGTCTTATTTTCAAATCCTCTGAATGGAGTACTACCAGCTACCCTACTGTCCTTTGAATTTTCAGACTTGGTGCTAGGAGACTGCTGAGCATTCTGTGGCTTGCCATCTTCCTGTATCACCTCTTCTTGTACGGTGCTAGTTTCATCCCTGCAGTACACTTCTGTTTCTATTGATGATGCTCCTGTCTGCCTCCTGCAACCCCATGGCTCTGATTCCCAACTGTTTTCCTGCTCTTCAACCTTACTGTGTTGCACTGGAGGGTGTTTACTATCATCCAGGTGTGATCGCCTTAACTGGTCTGTATGGACTACTCTCTTTGTTTTGTTTCGACCTGGCCAGGCCACACTGTAAGTCATAGGACTAAGAACTCTGACCACTCTACTGGGTATCCACCTTCTCCTTTTGTTCTCAACTGTTCGAACTAAAACTTTTTCTCCCCTGTTGTACACTGGGATCCTGTCTCTTTTTTCTGTAGGTCCTCGACTATATGTCTGAGTTGTTATGTGTGTTTGACTTGGCTTTAGCAATGAAAGTTTTGTTCTAGGCTTGCTTTGAAAGATCATTTCTGCTGGACTTACCCCTGTTACCGTAGATGGTGTGTTCCTATACACAAACAGTAGGTTGTCTAATCGATGTTGTAAGGGTAAGCTTTTGTTCTCGTCAGTACCTTCGATTACTTGTTTCCTCAGAGCCTGCTTTATTGTTTGTACCGCCCTCTCCGCTAGTCCATTTGATTTAGGGTGGTATGGAGGACTCTTCAGCATCTTGATACCATTTGCTGTACCAAAGTGCTTAAACTCCTCTGAATTAAAGGGTGGACCGCCATCTGATACTAACACAATGGGTAACCGAAATGTAGCAAAACAAGATCTGATCTTTGTTATCACAGCCTGTGCATTTGTGCGGTTCATCAGCCATGCTTCAATCCATTTGGAATAGCTGACTTCCAATACCAACACTGATGCCCCCTCATACTAAAGTAAATCTACATGCAGTCTCTCCCATACAGTTGTTGTTTTTGGCCACGATGCTGAAGGGATGTCTTGCCTCACCGTTTGTGTGCACTGACATGCTTCACATTCTCTTATTTTTGTCACAATGTCCGAATCAATTTGTGGCCACCATACCGCAGAACGTGCTAATATTTTCATTCTGACTATTCCTGGGTGCTTGCAAGGCTTTAGGGATTACCACCCGGTTGCCCCATAAAAGACACTCTTCTTGCAGGCTCATTTCGTGTCGTCTTGCAAAGAAAGGTTTCAAATTAAGGTCCTGAACATAGTGAGGCCAACCTTCTTGTGTGAGCTCACACACCTTACGCAACACTGGGTCTTTAAGAGTTAGACTTTTGACTTGTGCACTGGTGACAGGAATTTCTGGGA
>PNEQ01116556.1:0-13382 GCA_003012365.1 Medauroidea extradentata | reverse complement strand
AAAAAAAAAAAAAAAAAAAAAAAAAAAAAAAAAAAAAAAAAAAAAAAAAAAAAAAAAAAAAAAAAAAAAAAAAAAAAAAAAAAAAAAAAAAAAAAAAACAAGAGTTTTGCAGAAAGACACTGTTCCATCTTTATTTTTAAAGGATGTTAAAAATAAAAAAAAAGTAAAACCCATGTCTTGCTGTTTAGTGAAGTAAGAAACCAGTTGGACGTAGTTATGCAAAATGGAACAATTCATCAGTTCACTGGAACAAATAAAACTTTTCCAAAACGGCGAAAAAATCAAAAAAATGTGTATACGAAATCCAAAACATCTCCAAAAAAATTTCCGAGAAAATTTAAAAAATTGACAAAATTTCTTGAAATATTTCAAAAATTCTAAAAAAAATATATAGTTTTTGTGTTTTCTATAAAGTAGGCAAATAACTCCAGTGATGATGTGTCAACCTGCTCCCTCAAAGTGGACAGATGACCCCCAGGGGTTTCAACCCTCAGAGCCGACAGAGAATTACGGGTCACATTGAAGGAGAGTACTGATCATTAATTTGCAATCTTTAATTGATATATTATTTATTAATGATTTTATATTATATTTAAATTTAATATTTTAATGCATGCGCTATTGATAGTTTACAATCCCTATTCACATTAAATGAATCAATCAATATTTCAGTAAATAAAATTTTATAATGAGTAATATTGAAATTTAATATTTTAACATTATACATAAATGCAAATAGTATTCACAGCCTAGGTATAAATCGTAATCGTTCCGATATAAAGTCATTCGATATTATTAAGACACAAAATTACTTTTTTTTTATTTTAATGCAAATTTCCTTATGTTCCATAACCGATCAATTTCCGATAAATTCTATCAATTTGTTTATTTAAATTACACATGTAACGTAATTTTCTATGTACCCTCGAAACTACACTCCCTGTTAGCTATTATAGAGGATAGATTTTTATAAATACAACCAATCAATCCAGTAACAAAGTTTTATACTAACATGCACAACTGTTCGGCACCAAAACTTGGGGGACGCATCCGACCCCTACCGCAGCCAGCAAAGAACTGTTTTTAGTTTTGCATGGTCATGAGGATAAATACATCCTTCCCCCACTCTGTCTCTTTCCCCTCGTTCTCTTCCCTCTCCCTACCTCATTAACATTTATGTCTGAAACTAACCAAATTTGTTACAGGCTTGCAGGTCGTACTAGTACAAATGCTTAAATGGTTGCGGTATGCATCTCTACAGATTCGATCTTGGTTGTTTGTTCTTACGTAACATTTGAATTTATGTCCATATTTATAACACTGAAGTGTTAAGTAAACCCAACCAGTCTTCTTCACGTGTTTTATTCTTCTCATGACGCCGAACACGATGGTTTTTTACTTAACGTCTTTTTGCAGTGACTGCGTTGATATCTTAATGTTGACGACCAGTCCTGCCTCCTTATATATGGAGTGAAATTTACAGATGGTGTCGTAGATTAATCTTCCTTCGCAGTAGAAGGTTCTAGTACATCACAATCCTGTGCCGCCGTCGAATATTGTTGCTTTGCAGGGAGATCAACATGAATTTTCATATTTTCAAATGTCTTAAAATTTTCAGTACATACAAACACACGTTACACTTATCACAACAATACACTGTGCGAGAAGGTCCGCCTTGCAGTTGTGCCTTGTATGCCTTCTGGCTTGGTGAGCACACACAAACATTTTGTTGCAGTGGCTGTACGAATATCAAGGAGAGCACGTCTGTTCTCGCGAAGTTTACGTAGAAATGTTCACTGATGATAATGAATAATGTTTCACATAAAAAGTGTAAAAACCTAACGCATATTGGATGCAATTTCCTCAATTAATAGTGCCCATGTAACGGAATGACAACTTTTGGAGTGATAAAATTTCACTTAAAACTGTCTTGTCTCACAAACTGAGATTTACACATTTCACATTTTACATTAATTCATTTTACATTCAAAATACAGCAAACTTAATGCATGCGGGCGTTTGAGAGATGGTTGAAGTTCCTCTCACAAAATTAACACTGATGACACCGCCTTGCAGAAGCTGAGATCACAGATGGCACAGGAGTCGACTCTGGCGAAGAGACCGCTGTATCTGGATATGTAGAAGTCATAAACACAACCAAATAAGTCATTGCAAGATTGGTCGATGCTACAACCATTTCTGCTGATGTATTCGTTTTATCCACTGAGCTTTCTCAGCACAGAAGTCAATGGTATTTTACCAACTGTAGCTATTTCGCTCAAAGAAGTCAATGGCAACTCGGGAATTATAGCTGCCTCGCCTCACGAAGTCTACAATGTCTCACCAATAGTAGCCATCTCGGTTCACGAACTCGATGGCACCTTAGCTATTATAGCGATCTCTTTCCAAAAAGTTGATGGCACATTACCACTTGAGGATGGTCGTTCAGTGCCATTGCACATTGCTCTGTTCTCCATGTTGACCTCTTTAAGATAGGGGAAGTAATTTCTTCTGTACCCTCAGCCAAACTAACGATCCTACCTGTCCCTCCCTATTTATATATTCGCCTAAGAGGTCAGGCAGCCAATTAGAAGCAAGGAACACTGTCATCCTAGCTGGGGCGCAGCATTTGTTCACATTTCGTTTGTCCTAGACCCATTTTTACGGTTTCTTAGCTCGGAATTCGTTTGTCCTAAAATCATTAGTCATAAAGTAGGTCGTTTATCCTAAAGGCGTTTGTCCTAATGTTTTTGTCATAATTTCGTTTGTCCTAAAGTAATTTGTCCTAAAAAACAATTGTCCTAAAATTGTTTGTTCCAAAATAGTTTGTCCTAAAATCGTTTGTCTTAAAATCGTTTGTCCTAACGGTATTCGTCCTACGATTAGGATAAACAATTTTAGAACAAACTATGTGTACCCATGTTAGCAATCATTAACGAGGAACACTATGTCGTCATTGCCAATCAAATGACTCAGTTTTAAGTAAATATGTTTCCGAGGAAACTCCGACTTCTTTGAGATGCCTATCCACTACTTCGTAATTCATTCGTAACTACGTCACGACTCTATCGTAATCTACGTGATTCTTCACAATTACTTCGCAACTCTAAGCGGCTCTTCGCAACAACTTCGTGACTGTTCGCTACGTTCATCTATATTACCGACTCTTCGCACCCCGTTCGCGAATTTTCGCGACTACTTCGTGACTCTTTGTAACGATTTGTGGCTTCTTCGCAAATCTTTGTAACTACTCCAATACTCTTCACCACATTTTAGCGATTTGTTCTCGAAATGTTACTACTCTTCGCGAATACTCAGTGATTCTTGGCTACACATCGAGATTATTTTTCAAATCTTCGTGACGTCGTGAATCGTAGTTACTCCTCTGTGAGTATGGTTTCAACAACTTCATGAGTCATGTCAGAATTCATTGCAGGTAACATTTCAGAATTCATTCATATATTAAATATGATATTTTCCTTTCAGTGCTTGGGTCATTCAGTATATTTTTATGTATGTGAAAATAATCTCCAACAACTCGCATGAATATCAACAGTCTGAGTTAGTTCACGAGTTCATTAGGGTCATCGGAAAATTCTTAGCCATAGTTTTGGTCTTCCTTTTCTTCTTAGCTTCCATCATTGTCTCTTCCGACTACACGTAGGCTTACTTCTTTCTCGAACAGAACTTAGCAGTACCTAAATCACTTAAATTTGTAACCTAACCAAAGTAAAATTACAAGCATAGCTATTGCCTCATAGTAATATTTTCAACATATTGTGTTTCTAGCTGTTTTAGTCGTATCACTGCCCTGTTATAATGAAATACCTTCCTATCTCAACATATACAAAATATGCTGGTAGGTCACACAAAATTTATTACGGTAAGCAAAATGACTTAACTCGTAAATATTCCAAGCCCTTTAGACCTGAGGACTTCAAATAAAACATATTTCTTCCTACTCCATACAGAGCACAGTCCAAACTAGGTTCCACATTTTCTTCATTGTCTTGGCCATCAGCCCTTCTCAGTTCTTGCGTAATTTCATGTTGAGTAAACCACATAAACATTCACCCATATTTTCTGCCTTTGGTTTCTCACCCCGTCCTTATTGACAAATATTTTAGTGTGTAAGTACGAGTGAATTAGTGGTGTGGAAACTGTCCATAACAGATTAAAATTTACTCTGCAGGGTGTAACATTTCAACAGCCTGGTACGTAGCCTGCCCCGTGGTCGTCGGCCTACCGACCCTGCGAACCATCGCCATGCTCATCAGAGAAATTTCCTCCATTCTCCCTTCCATGTACCCTCCCATCTACCTACGCACCTCTACTCAGCTGTCCTTGCTAGTCGGCTCATTTCCTGGACCCCTAGAACCCATATCCCGTCTGACGCACCAGACATGTCACTCGTTTTGATCACAATGTTTTCTTGTCCAAGCACTCCTCCCTACTTCAGATCACGCCCGAAACTGTGAGACGTGAAGGCTACAGCCTCCGCCACTTTATCACCATCACTGCTATAGCCAAGAAAATCCTGATTCTGCAGCGCGTTGTGAGCGCATACCAGTGCGAAGCCTGCCAATGTTCATGGCGTGAAGGATGTCAGACATTTTGTTTTGCAACGCGAATGCCAAGCTGGCGTCAGTTGTCACCGTTCTCCACGTTGCTTGGGAAGAGTGAATCTTCAATTACACATGAGTGCGTGGCAACGGAATGGGTGGCATGATACTGCACACTGCCATAAAGTGAAATTCGTTGTTTACAGTCACTACACTCTAAACGCACAATCATTATTTTATATTTAAACTTTTTTATTTCAATACTTTTGATTTTTTCTCACTTTATTATTTACGCGTATTCTGTCGATGTTGCTATTTTTAAACTAGTTGTTCATAAAATTATGTATAAATTTTGCGAGATGATTTCTTACATTAAATTAAGTAAAGTAATGTAATGAAAGTTTATAGTAGTTGGCGCAAATATTAAGATATAAATTCCCGATTAAAAACCTACATTTTCAAACGTTTTTTACCCAAAACAAGACATAAATAATTAATATCCGGTTGCGGCTTAGAAATAACAAGCTAAGCAATCTGATGGGGAAAAAAATGGTTTCGAATACATTTCACTTTCGGCAGATAATGAGGTAGATCAAGCCTTTTATTTTTGTATACTTTTTTTTACCATTGCAGTTTTTGGCTATAAAATGACTCAGCTTGTTGCAGGAAGCCCCAGTGGACAAAAACGACCGCATTGTCTTAACACACTGCAGTTAACCATATTATATAAAATTGACGTAGAAAATCTGGAGCTTTACTGTTAAGCCTCGTTCACACTTGCAGACTTGTCTGCGGAAACATTGTCGGCCGACAAGTCTGCGTGTTTGTGGAGCAAAAATACAATGTTTCTCTTTACCAAATAAATGGAAAACATGGAGACAAGATACAAATATTTTGTCTCAAGTCTGCCTGTGTGGACGTGTATGTTGACAAGAGGCCGAATACAACCCGCAATTTTCTTGCGTAGTTGTCAGTCGGGACTCACATCGTGCGCATCGTGAACTGTTGATTGGAGATTCATTTGCACTAAAATCCTTATTAATTAGAGTATGGTTATGTGTAATCTGTAGTGCGTACATTTTTTTTTTGTTATCTTTGGCCCAACAATGCTTAACAGAATGTCAAAATCTGTAAGGGTAATGCTTGTAAAGTTTCTGAAACCTACGCAATCATCTAATCTGAGGTCTGAAAATAAGTTTCGACCGTAGTATGAACTTTGTTCGAGAAACTTTCGGGTCCACCATCGCTTTTTCCTCGGTAAATCATCCACATGGTTCAAAAATATAAAGCACGCACATAGTAAAATCATGTCCTCTTCAGTCACCATTTCGACAAACACTGGCTGGCTAGTGTGGACGCAAAACACGTCGGAAACTTGTTCCGAAGCTGTGTCCGCTTACAGTCAGCCAACTGTCTGCATACATAGTCTGTAAGTGTGGACGAGGATTTAGGTGGCATGCGATAGACAGAAGGTTTGCGAATAACCTATTATTTTATGAAGATGAAAGGTATTCGAAGCAATTTTCCCACGCATGCAGATCGTGTTATATTATCACCTCACGTTGAATGTAATTATTTATTTTAACGTTTGGTTATTTCAACAAATGATGCGAATTTCTCCCATAAGCTTTGCGTCAACCAAACACTGGCATTACATAAATGTACCTAATTTTTTAAAGGAATTATCTCCCAACTTTGTTGCATTCTTTCATGAACCGTCTATGTAGCCTATATTGTTAAACACTGAACACTCTGAGCAGATATACTTATCATAAGCACCAGGTTAAATAATTAAATAGTTCCTATAACATACGGCGCTCAAGTACTTACAGGACGCTACGGTTAGATAGCACACATATTCACGCAGAAGGACGAACACATTTCTTCACGGAATCGCTGTCGTGACGTTTCCCCGGCTAGGCCGACTTCATCAAGCAGCGAGTGAAGGGACACTACCGCGGAGAAACGTGTCCGTTCGTCTCTGTGTGAATATGTGTGTTACCTACACGTACCACCCTGGAAGTACTTGTGTTTCGTCATTTATATGAAATATGTAATTAGTAGCCTATGTAGCCTATCGGCTGTTTCCCGCTATAACATATTTAATTACTTCTCGTTCCGCAATGTTAAGAGGCCGTTCCAGTGTTTCAGGCGCTTGTATGCAACCCGCATTAACCCCGTATAAATCAAGGCTAATTTTACTATCGCTGTAGCAATAAGAGTATTACACATATCAACAGTATCTTAACGTTTTATCAAAGTCACAGTCGTTATTATTTTCGCTGCGTTCTGCAAAATCAAGTATGACATAAGGTTACATTATCAACACGATACAAAAACGTTTTATAAAATTTGTAGTCAACCATTCTTTACACCAGACTTCGGCGAACGCAGCAAAAATAAGAACGAGTGTGACTTTAATTAAACGTGGAGATAATGTTGATATGTGCAATACTCTTATTGCTATAGCGATAGTAAAATTAGCCTTGGTTTAAATGGGGGTAATGCGGGTTGCGTACATGTGCCTGAAACACTGGAACGACCTCTTAACATACTATTTTCACAAGTAGCGAACAAGTGAAATCTCATAAAATACGTAGAGATCGCTACTAATATCATGTTAGCTACAATACTAGCGTATTACAAAACGAAACCACTCGCATTCAACGTGTGTCAAATATGCAACGAGTAACGACGTGAGCAATTACCGTTACATAATTTAAATCTAATCGGATAACACATCAAAAAAATTAAAAATTATTTACCAATTTTTAGCAAAACTTACTTGTTTACGTAATGATGTTCTGGCTTGTCATATGACGGCGACATAAAGTTCTCGTATGTTGGTGCAGCCATCATATCCAGGTAGTCGCTGTGGTCTCCAGCTGTCTGCTTGTTCATGGCCATGTATGGATCGTTTAAGCTAATGTAATGCTGCAAAAGGAGAAAACATTTATGCCATATGATTACTTTTGTGCCTACTATAGTTGTATTTGATAAAACATCCATTACAGAAGGGCGTGTAAACTGATTGCAATATGATGTTTCAACTGCATTAACCAGCACCTTGGGACTAATTTAATTTCTGTCGTAACTCTTACACCCGAATTACTTTATACAATTAGGATTTTGAAAAGAGAAACGGTAGCATTTGATGAAGACCTGCTGCATCGGTACAAATCAAAAGTAAGTTTACGTACTGCGGTCCAGGCTGTGAATGGTAGCTCTACGACTTCTGCACGAGAACCAAGTGCATCCTCACCATGCAATAGAGATCCTCGTTCTTAGCGAGCGTGATTATGTGCTACGTGTTACGTTATGTAAATGGTTCCATCAGGAAAACAATTCACGGCCGAACTTCAAATCGATTATGTTCCTCACAGTTGAAGCCTATCTCACCAGGGATGGCATCTTTAACCAGAGGAAACGCCCCTTTTGGATACACCACAATTCCCACGATATGCACCTCCAGGGTAACCAAATGCGCTACATTGTAAACATGAGAGCTAACGTTGTCAAGAATAATTAGCTGGGAGCATATTTGCTACCTAAACGCCCCAATGGAGCCCACTACGTGACTTTCTTGCAGGATGTTTGGCCAGAATTGCTGGACGAAGCACCATTAGCAATTCACCGCAGCGTGTGGTTTCAGTAGGGGGAGCACACTTTGTTCGACGCGACACTACTTCGCACGAATTCTACTGGCTTCAGTATAGGGTGCTGACAACCAATAAAGCGAATGCACTGTCACGTGTATGTTACAGCCAATAAGCAAACAGTGGTTATTATCAGGAGGTCGTCCTTGCAAAATTCTTACCAATAGTGTGACAATATGGTAAGAAGGTAATTATGAGAGCTTTGCGTAAAGACAGCGCAAAAGCAATGTAACGAAACGGGCCATTTGAGCCGCAAACCTAGCAGGTCGTCAGTTGGCCGAACGGAATCTGGTTTAAAACGTGTTCGAAGAAGTGTCGTCGTTCGACAGTACATATTACAAGACAAGTCACGTCTGAGATTCTTATCATCAAGCCGCCTCGCATATTTTACTGAAAATTTTATACTCTGGGAAAGAGTAGTCTAAATCACAAGTACATACATATTTCCTGTCTGTTCCTGTTTTTTAAATCGCTGTGCGCCGGTTATTTTCTACAATTTTAGCCACATCGCACAAGGCAAGGAAAACAACGTCATCATTCTACACGTATATTTGCCCATACATAAACTTCAGAGCAATTTTTATAGGTTGCCTCTTAATAACTTTAGTTCGTTATAACTCTCATATAAGCTGTCATAGTTTACGTTTAAGTGAGCGTAAGGTTGCACAAATAAAGGCATATAACCAACAGATTTATATTACAGTAACCGTAATTCTCGGTATTATGACACATAATTTCAAATATGGCCACTGAGCTAAATGATTGTTATATATATATATATATATATATATATATATATATATATATATATATATTAATGGCACCAAGTATGTGCTTACTTATTTTACCCATGCTTTATAAAATAAAATTACAGCAAATTTTAACTGAAATACATCAACTCATTAATAAGTACCAATCGGGTTTTCATGAAGGTCATGGAAGTAAAATTGCACTAGTGAATATAATATATGACATAAGACGTGCCACTGATATAAAAAAATGTTACACTTCTCCTAGACTTTAGCAAAGCCATTGACAATGTTGATCACGATGATATGCTTGCTAAACTTCAAAGTAATTTTTATTTCTCCACAAATGCAGTCGCTTGGTTCAAGTCTTATTTGTCAGGTATGTGTCAAAGTGTCATCTCTGTCAATTTAAAATCTGATTGGTCAGCAGTCAAAGCTGGTGTGCCACAAGGCTCGGGGCTTGGTCCAGTTTTGTTCACATTATATATAAACGACATATCGAACTCACTTAAATACACCCGACACCATCTTTATGCTGACGATTTACAAATGTATTCGTCTTTCCCTACAACTTATACAATAGAGCCGTTGCTGAATTTAATATTCACCTGGAGGCTGTCCTTAACTGGTATGCTGAAAATGGAGTGTCAATTAATCTAAACAAGTATCAGGCCATTTTGATAGGTAGTAATAAGACGTTACCGAAAAATTTACTGCCGAATTTTCCAAAGACTAGTATTGGCAATGCGAAAATATAGTTGATATCCTCCGTGAAACACCTAGGACTCATTTTGAACGGCACTTTAAATTGGCCTCTACACGTAGTTAGCACATGTAGGAAGGCGCTGGCCACCCTTCACTCAATAAAATTCCTAAAATATCAATTCCCCTTGCGCATTGAAAATATCATTTCCAGGCACTCATTTTTCCGCTGTTTGACTATTGTGATGTGGTTTACAGCGACCTTGCTGACGAACAAGCAATTAGATTGCAGAATATGCCAAATACATATGTACGTTATATTTTTAAACTTAAAACACGTGATTGTATCTCAAAGTTTTATAATGTCGCGGTAACGACTATAAAACAGGCGTAAATTTCATTGCCTTCTACTCCTAAGAAAGGTTTTATATTTTAAATCTCATTCCTATTTAACAACCAAATTTTAATTACTCTCCCGTAAATAAAATTGGTACCCGCTCGAAATCCGCTATGTCTCTGCTCATACCTAAGCATCGCACTAGTGCTTATTAAAAATCTTTCACAGTTTCAGCAGCGCGCGTCTTCTGGAATGCACTGGAGGAACATGTAGAACAAATGTTGTTTCACCCCACATTTAAACACGAACCCTTTTAAAAAGTATGAACGCTTATTTTGATAGTGCAGTGTGATCAGTGGATAATTTCACTTTCGTTAATTAGGTGTGAATGTGTGCGTGATTTAATTGTGAACGACTTCTGTAATGTTTTTTAATTTTTGTATTTGTGTTTCGCAATGTATTTTATGTTTTGCAATTTTTAAAACTGTCCTTTGCTTATTGAATAATGCACTTTGATGATCTTAAAAGTTGTAACCATTGTCAACAAGCAGTAGAGAAGAAAATTCTGCCTAAATTTGTAACATGTAAAAACAAGTCGAATTAAATAAAGAAATTAAATAAATATATGTTGGTGTCGATGAGAATCGTGTCCGGACGCTCCGGGTACACGACTAGGAAGAGAGAAGCGTCACTGGAGACTATAAGCTAGACACAAGGAGTAATAAACACTGTAGAGAGGACATTATCAAGAAAATTTTTAGACGTTTCTGTATTGCGCTTCTGTACTGTCGGTATATGACAAAAGAAACGTGCAGGCGGACGGCGGTAATCTATAAAATTAAAATTAAAATTAAAATTGGTAGCTTTAATGCCCTCTTATAACTTCTCACGTTGTCATATAAAACTACGAAACTTTAATTTTTTGAATATTGGTTAAATATATGGAAAAATTATTTTGAAATGTACGGGCCATTTATAATGAAAAAGCCACTTAAAATGTAATTTATTTTGTAAAAACAGCGTCTAAGTGAAAATTGATTGTTAGAATGGGCTGGCTTTGTTAAAACATTTTTCACATTCGTCTGAAAAATATATATAATCAATCTTACATTTAATGTTTTATAATTTATTATTAAATTATTTTAGTTGATTTAGTATCATAAGCATAACTGATAAATTAAAGTTGGCATGCCTTTTACACGTAATGTGTCACGTGAAGAAACTTTTGGCCGAATAACTCAGCAGGGTTTACACTTGTAAAATTTCGATTATCTAATTTTTAAATTTGGATTCTGTAAACTACGTTTGCAAATTACTTAATGTGTCTTTCAAATAACTCTTCTGTTTAGTCCACTTTTTCAGTGTAACAGAATATCTCCTCCCAGGTGTCATTTCACTGTTATCGTCACTACAAAACATGCCATAGTCTACACTATATTCTTTGTTTCAGTCATTTTATATATATATGGATTTTTTGTTTTAGTTTCGAAGCGTATGCTTCCTTAGTTTCTCTCTGTCTGTGAAGTAAGATAAATAGCTGAACATGCTGTGTCTTTTTTTTTCTTTTTTTTTTTTTTTTTTAAAATTTCTAAAGTAAGAACTTTTACAGTGCTTTTATTCTGACTTTCATTTAAATTTTCTCTATGTGTATCTGGTATTAGTTTCTGCACTGCAGCTCTAAACATATGTTACCTACATGCTTCATTGGAGCCCTTCTCTAAGATACATTATTTCTATGAGGACGGAGATGACCTTATGTGTACTAAAATGTTTTTCAAAAATCTTTAGTAGGCCCTAATAATATATTATATTTTTCAGTTTGGTTTATTCATTTTTAAACTGTGATTTAAGTTTGGACACACTGATGCAGCACTTCCATGGTTTTATCTTTGCATTTACCTCCTTCTTTACTTATCATTTCCAATGATAAATTAGTAGTTTATAATTTATAGTCTCTGTACTTACTGTTTTTTTCCTATTTTTGAGTGTTGATCTTCCAATTCCTCCTTTTGATTTTTGTTATCACTAACTGACCTTTGGAATCTTTAGAGACTCCCTTCTTTTTATTTTTTGTAGTCATCTTTATCTTCCTGTAGAATTTTCTTGTCTTGTTCAAGATTGTTTTTAATTTTTTCTCTTTGCGTTACTTTACTCTCTGTATTACTTTCACTCAATCAGTCCGTTTTCTTAATTCGCCTATTTTTAGTGCACGTTAGACTCTCATGTTCATGTATCAACAACATAGTTGTACATCCTTTCATTATTGAGTTAACCTTTCATTGTGTAGCTTAATATTTTTTGTGAAATTGATTTCTTTATTTGATTCTTTTTTCTGAAATGCTATTCTTCGGATTCTGAATTTAATGTTTTCCAAAGTAAATGCACCGTACCGTACGCAACTGTCAATCATGCAGGATTGGGTCACCGTTCACAATTTCATTATATTTATATGGTATCTTATTTTGTTTTGCTTTTACTTTTTAATTTGGGTATTTGTTTTTCCCGTTTTACTGCATACGCTGCTTGATTCGTTTTTTTTCTTTTCTTTTCTTTTTCTCATGCACTTTTATTCCAGCATTGCTTCCTTCTTTTTCATAATATCGGCTTACCCATTGCGAAAAACTAAAATAAAATATAAACCTAGATGCGATACAATTATTACAGCACCGTTCACAATCACTATGTAGAACAAAATTTTCACATATTTTAATTAGTTAAGAATTGTCAGTTATTTAAACAACCAATTTTAATTAGTTGTTCATTTATTGTTGGGTCGTTCAATGGAATAATGCGTGCATATAAATATTGAAGATGCTACGTACAACATGCCTATCACTAATGTTAATTTTGAAATATAACGGTTCAACTGTAAACTGGCTTCAGAACCAGAAATCTACACGTCTAGCATTTTCCCCTGACAACAGTTAAGTTTCCCCCACCAATAAATTCAGAATAAAGGGTTCTGTAATGAGAATGGGAACTCCACAGTTCACAGCAAAGTAATTGAGATATTTCTGCCAAAGCTTTACTTTACTTGTAACTACTGTCTAGGAAGTTAAGTGTTGATACACTTATGGTCATTACAAATTAATCACTGATCCACTCAGTGATTTAAACTTCATTATCTAACGATTCCTGAAAATTACTTTTATGTTTGTTTTAAACTTAATGTGTGTTAAGTAGGGATGGGCTGTTCGAATCTTCGAACCTTCGAATACTCCCGAATACCAGGTATTCGAAGGATTCGAGATTCGAGTATGTATTCGGGAGATTCGTGCCAAACATCTATTAAGAACAATTCATTTTTTAGTAGCACTGCGTTTTTAAATTTATTACGTTTATGATTAAAAACGTATTTCTGCAGAGAAAATTAGCT
>PNEQ01116555.1:0-13382 GCA_003012365.1 Medauroidea extradentata | reverse complement strand
AACCGTGCTGCGCACACTCCACTCTACAGCGTGTCAGCAGGTGGTGTGCGGCGGGGTTGCCTAAGCTGAGTTTTCATTGCGCTCCCCTACGAAGACGGTACATTTCCGCCTACGGGTTTATAGTTAAAAAGTGCTTGTTTTGGCTCGTACTACCTGCCCTCAAGCGTTGTATCATGAATTAATATACACCCTGTATATTTCCTAAATATCAGTCCAATGATTGTAAGACACTCAGTTGATATTGGTTTGCTGTCGTTACGTCACTCAGTTGTTACCTGCTTGCTGTATTTACTACACTCAGACGTAACTGGCAAGCTGTCTTCATCCATCATTTTCTCTCTTTCTTTGATATAGGTAGTTGGTCAAGGCAAGATGTACATTTTGCATGACGCAGGCAGTGGTTCGGTGGATTTTTGACATGACGGCAAACATAATCTGGTTCAAAAACACGGCGACGAGTTCTGGCAAAGCTATCAGGTCGGCATCTGATATTCCAGTACACTGTTAGCAGCCTGATTCTGGCTTGTGTTTTCTGTGCATGCAGGAATATGTGCATGTAACTATAGACGGCTTATGACTTTAATTAAGTAATAAGTTATGTAAATATGTACTCTATTTGTAATCGACTCCATGTTTATACATTTTCTCTTGTTTTGGATGGGGAGAAGGGAAATGGGTAATTTCCGTCTAGAAATAATAGCCTTGTGGTGTGAGTAGTGTGCGAGGCATGGCAGTGTTTGCTGCAGGGTATTACGTGCTGCGCATGGCGAGTCACTCAGTAGGACAGTCGACATTCCTGCGTGGTGCCAGCAATTACCTAAGAACACACATGTTCAGTACGGCTAGTCAGGAGGAACTATGGCATCATCTCACCTACCAGGCACACCATGACAATGTGCTGTCCACAGATATGACTTTCCAGCAGATAATGTATGCATGGAGCCATCATCACGGCTACCCTCTCTTGACTGTCCTCCGAGACTACAAGAACGGAACTGCAGCTGTTAGCCAGGTACTGTACTCTGCTTATACACATGTTTCCACACTCCAACAATTAACTATGTCATACTTGCATATTTAAATTTTTTTAATAACATGTCACAATAAATTGAATGAACACTTCGTGTTAAATATACTGAAAAAAAGTGAAGCTTCTACAATGAATTGTTTTGTGTCAGTAATCACTGAGCACATTTCTAAGAGTGAAGCAAACATATTTTCCACTTGGGTCGACTCCATGGAGAATAGAGCTCGGATCACATTAGGTGGGGGAGGGGGTCGGCAAGTGCTGTAGCCACTGCACCAACTTTGATCCCCATATTTGAAAGTATTTAATAAACTTTCATTCAGTTATTTTCGAGTGAGATAATTTGTTTTACTTTAACCGACTCTCATTACTCAATTGATATGTGGAATTAAAAAAAATATCTTAATTCTTTGTCCAGTAGCATATTTTTCGGGACATGCTGTTAAAGTTCATAGTCTTATGACATATAGGATTGTTTGAATAAATTAACTTCAAATGTAACATTATGAGTTAAAAGAGAATGTGTTTGTAGAAAGTTTATGTTCCATTTGGTGCATGAGCCAGTGTGAGGATTGGTGAAGCCATGTTGTGACGTCACGGTCCCTGCCACCATGTTGGTAGGCCTTAACCTTTAAACTGGACCATTAACCTTGACTTTGAAACAACCTTAAAGGACACCCTAAAAGGAAAAAAATCCCCCAAAATTACTTCAAGTTCATCCAAAATTTCCTTTTTTCCGGAAAAATTTCCATTTCTCCCTAAAAATTTCCTTTTTTTCCCTCGACTCATCAAATTTCTGTTTGTGGATGTCTCAAAGCAGCATGGCCTCATTGACTTCTCAAAGCAGCTGGATTACACTTTTTTCATTCTTTGCTTAATCAATGGAACGAATTCACAGTTAAAACAATTAGTATAAATTAATTTAAAATTGTAATGATTTGAATTTTTTTTACAAACCAATACTGGTGTTTGCTTATGTCCACTCCTGACATAATACCCGATCGTTTTCGAATCAAATCAACCAGTTTAAAATATTAGATTTCAATGAAATTAAGTTTTAATTGTCTATAACATACAAGGGCTGTTTTCCTATAGGGCTGACCACCCCAAACAAAACTGAGCTATTCCCGATAGATTTCCAATAAAACTTTAGTTTCCAAAACCTAACAAATCATTGCTGTTTAAATTCATTTTATTTATTAATTATAGTACATTCAAACTGGATGTCTTGGCTTCCGGGCTGGAGCCGCGTCTTGTTGGTGGCTCGTACCGATGTTTCACCGTACCTTGCAGCAGGCTTCTTCACGGTGTCTCGAGCCAGACATTCAAGTTAGGCCTAAATCCTATAGTACAGCATCGAGTACATACCCTATTTCTTCTATAGGTATACTCGACCGACTGCCGATAAAATCAATCAATAATTTGTGATACTTACACATAAGTCCCTTCTACTACTTTCAAAAATAGCATACATCATCCGAACAACGCGACATCCTCGTATAGAGTATCTCCTCCTAAGGTTAGGAATTTTAAGGCTTTAATACATAAAATGATGCAGGAAGAAGTCATTGAGGAAAGAAATAGTTGTAATTCAAGCCCAGCCTTTTTGCTTCCCAAGAAAAAACTGGGGGAATATCGCATCATATCAGATTATTGTAGGGTGAATGCCAAGTTAAGCCCTTTAAGCTTCCCTTTGCCCGTAATGGAATCAATTTTTCAGTATTTAAGCCAAGCTAAATTCTTCACAATTTTAGATTTGAATCCGGCTTTTCTACAGTGTGAATTAGAAAAGGATTCGCGAGCCCCTCTGGCATTTTGTACACCTTTTGGTCTCTATCAATGGACCAGATTACCCATGGGGGTAAATTGTGGTCCGTAAGTAAGGAGTAAGGTATTGCATAAGGTTTTGGGACCGTATATGTACAATTTTTTGTTCACCTATATCGACGACGTAAGTATTTACAGTAATTCTTTTGAAGAACATCTTGAACATCTGGATAAAACCTTATATGATTTAAAACAGGCGGGATTGACAGTTGATCCTAATAAAATTGCTTGGGCACAACGACATGTTAGGTACCTTGGGTTTATTATCGGAAAAGGGAAGTTTCAAACAGATCCTATTATGGTAAAAAGTGTGTTGGATCATGCTCCACCGAATAATTCAAAAGGAGTACGTCGGTTTTTGGGAATGGCCTCTTTTTATTCAAGGTTTATTGAAAATTTTTCAGCTTTGGCCGAACCTTTAAATGCCTTGAAGAGGAAAAATATTGAATTTCAGTGGGGTGACGCTCAGGATAAGGCATTTAAGGAAATTAAAAGTAAAGTAGTAACTTCACCTGTGTTACATCTTCCGGATTTTTCTAAGAGGTTTCACTTATATGTGGACGCTTCAAGTTCCGCTGTTGGAGCAGTATTACAACAAGAGAAGGAAGGTAGTTTGGTTCCTATAGCCTATACTAGTCGGTTGCTCACGTTAGCCGAGCGCAAATTCACTATATATGAAAAGGAATATTTAGCATGCATCGTTGCCATGGAACGTCTAAGTGATTATTTAGAGGTATCTTGTTTTGATTTATATACAGATAATCAGGCGCTTAATTGGCTGCTAAATTCCAAATCACCTGTGGGTCGGTTAGCAAAGTGGTTAGTTAGACTTACCAGATTTAAGTATGACTTGCATCATGTAAAGGGTTCAAATAATGTTGTAGTAGGGTGCGCAAGATTTTTTGTTGCGATATTCTTAAGAGTGAGCCATTTTTCTGAAACCAATCAGTAAACTTCTCACTCAAAAGAAAAAACACAAAGATCAAAAGCTCATCTGCCAAAATTTGTTTTGAAAATGTACAGATAAGTGATTCTGAGGTTGTGACCATAGAACTTACATGAACAGAGAAGCATAGTGTTAATTTATATAATTTATTATATTAAATTCCCATTTTTTCTTTTCTTTCAGTTTTTAACAGAACAATGATTTGATCAAGATTTACAACAGACTGTCTTCATACTAGATTCATACTCAATTTTATACAATTTAAATTCGCACAATTGTAATTTCCTCCACAAGAAAAACATGTACATATATATAGGGCTACGCAACCGCCCACAACATTATACAACTGACTAACACCCAAGATATTAACATACCTCGGTCTCTAAAACAGGTTGAATTAAATAACCATTTACATGGATATTTACTATTCCGGAAATACGGAACATTTAACATAACCTAGGACAAATGCCATATTACAAATTCCAAAAAACCTAATTAAATAAAATATCTCTGAGACGGAGACACGTAAATTCTCATATCTGGTACCATACCGCTAATTTTTAAAACACGCCCGGATCAATTTTATCATTCTGGAAACATTTTCAACTCTCTACCCTGACTCATTTGCATGCGAGGAAAATCTCGCAAAAATAATTACTGGCGACGAAAACATTCTATGCTGTCATAATCTGTTCTGTTCTGTTAGATCCCTAGGCCACCACGGCCCCTCATGTAGGTTTATACTTAACTTGTCATCCTGCCCCTGACACTGGATGCAATGCCTCCAGTAGAAATGTCCCCGACCCTAACGAGACAGCAGTATTTATTTCCAACTCGGAGCTTCCACTTCCCCAAGGGATAAAGTTCCGGCGTAGTATTTTCTTGATAGAAAACAGTTCCACAATATCCGTCCGCTCCTCGTCTGCTAACCTGTCGAGTTAAACCAACCAATAAAGAAGGTTTTGAAGTTCCAATTTTAGCCACCAGCAACGCCGCGATCGCTCAGCGCGTAGTTAGCAAAGTCCGTTCTGCCGGCAGTATGTGAGAAACCTAGCTGGCCGCATGACGTGCGTAAGCCGGTGTTGTACGTGCCTACATCCCCGGAGCTTGCCTGACGACAGCCAGGTAAACGGGGCTGGAGAAAACACGTCCCTACAGTGAGTACTTCAAACACCTTTTAGTTTTCATCTTACAGGTCAACCCCTAACCAGCTATTTCGGAACGTCGATATCGTCAATGTAATCTTCTTTATTTAATTTACAAAAAACGAAAACGTCCACCATAACAGTTTTCATATACACTCGGGACTTAGTCGTTTTTCAACAAGTTCTAACTTCGCTTATTCAAAAGTTTTTCCACACTCACTTGCGCTGAATGAATTACTGGCAATGTTCACAATAGACGTATAGAATTATACTACGCTATTATAATGAACTTGCGTCAGTTTTAAAAGTATGTCGGTCGTGTCACAAAATAACTACGTCACACTTGTAGTACTGTTCCCAAAATTTGTAACGTAAGTTTTGAAACATGCAACGCCTACAAATATAATCTTCACTGATCAACTTTTGTATTAATTAAGACGTCCAAACCAGAACATATGGTGAGGGAAAAAAGTTTTTCTGTTTTTCAATATAGTTCAGAGTATCAAGAGTGGTCGAACAGTGCAGTCTTAAGACAGCGTCACTACACACAGTTTTAAATGATTATATCAAATAACCATGGCATGGACAGGTGTCTCAAATCCTCCTCTGCTGAACGTTCACTCCAGGTGAAATGGGAGGCAATATGGTCTAACTGCAAGATGAGAATGAAATTTGAGGTGGCCAGTCTCTCCTCCATCCACTTCTGCATGTACCACGAAATCTTTAGATGTACAGATACCAATCACTTGAACTTGAAGTTCTCCAACATTCTCTGATGACAATCTGGATCCATCCTCCTCTCATTTGACGACACCAAGCATGCAAACAAGTGCTCACGCGTTACAACAATAAAAAATTTTCCCAAAAAAAAATCAGAAATTTTTTTTCATATATACATATATACACCCTCAAGTACAATAGATTAAAACTATATAAATATAATATCTCTCTATTACTTTCTAAATTTACCTAAAAAAACTTAGCAATACACATTTTCCCTTTTCAATCTCTCAATAACCTTTTTCAAGGCGTACATTGACTGTACTTCTATTATACTTTTTTCACAATATCTTTACAATGTACAATATAAAATTTTCCACTATCCTTAATATTCTCTCTTACAATTTTTGGAGAGTCGGTGGTTACTGACGGTTTAACGTCCGTCACGACGGAACATTTCCCCTTATATAATATTTCTTACAGTTGGAAACGTATGATTTAAACCTTCTGACTGGGGAGTTGGTATCTTGCAACAAAAAGTCACGGGTGTCAGTTTCTGAACAATGATAAAAGGTCCAACCCAAGAGGGTGCCAACTTACTAGAAAAATGATCAACTTTTACACTCAGAAAATGGGAATGCACCAACACAGTATCTCCTATCTTTAAAGTCACAGGATGCTTATTTACATTATATCGGCTTTCACATTTTGCATGATAATCGACAAGATTTTTAGATGCAATTTCCCACCTTCTCTCTAACTGGTGTTGATCCAAAACTTCCCAGTCATCCAAGGACACATTCCACATATTTACCATTGGGTGAAACAATCGTCTACCAAATAACAGCTCGGCTGGGCAGAATCTGGTAGACCCATTCTGGGTGTTATTAAAACAAGAGACAAATACGGAATTAATTCATCCCATTTACGTTGGGCATGCTTCTCAAAATATTTTATGGACACCTTGAGGTTTTTATTGTAACGTTCCACCAAATTCCCTTGCGGATGATATGGTGATACTTGCCACGCGAAACACAGATTCTTAAGTTCCACACTCATGAAATTACTTGCATTATCGCTAACGAAGCATATGGGTGAGCCAAACATGGGGAACATATATTTTCCTAGCAATTTACAAATCTCAACTGCCTTCTGGGACCTCATAGGAAACTGAAAAACCATTTTCGAGAAACCATCTACAACTACCAACAAAAAATTATTCCCAGAACTTGTACGTGCTAATGGTCCAACTACATCTATATACACTCTCTCCCAAGGATATTTCGCAGGAGTCATGCTATATTTGCCTTGCTGAGGGGTGTTCTTCGCCTTGGCCTTTTGACATGCATCACATGTCCTAACGGTTTTTGTCACTTCATCGACTAACCCCGGCCGTGTGAATATCTCAGATATTCGAGCTATAGTCTTATCGATTCCCAAATGGGCAACAAAAAACGATTCATGAAAATACTTATAAACCATCTCTCTTAACCTTTCTGGAACCAAAGCCCGAAACCTTCCCTTTTTGCTCCATTCTCCCAACAAATTCTTATGAACAATATATTTAGAATTCCCAGGATTTTTCTTTAAATCCCTACAAATACTATCCTGATTCTGATATTCCTCCAAATTTCTAAACATCTCCGGGAATTACTGTAACAAATGTATGCCTTCATTTCCACCCGATTCCTGAATAACAAAATTTATGGACTCTCTTATTAAATTTGTTTCCAGGTTATTTGAATCTAAATCCCTTATATCCACTACTTGATTCTTAACTACCTCAGTAACATCTCCTTCAATTTCCACCATTGTATCTTTATTCCATTCCTTTTCGTCATACATTCAATGTAAACAATCTGCTACAACATTATTTGAACCCTTTACATAATGCAAGTCATACTTAAATCTGGTAAGTCTAACTAACCACCTTGCTAACCGACCCACAGGTGATTTGGAATTTAGCAGCCAACTAAGCGCCTGATTATCTGTACATAAATCAAAACAAGATACCTCTAAATAATCACTTAGACGTTCCATGGCAACGATGCATGCTAAACATTCCTTTTCATATACAGTGAATTTGCGCTCGGCTAACGTGAGCAACCGACTAGTATAGGCTATAGGAACCAAACTACCTTCCTTCTCTTGTTGTAATACTGCTCCAACAGCGGAACTTGAAGCGTCCACATATAAGTGAAACCTCTTAGAAAAATCCGGTAGATGTAACACAGGTGAAGTTACTACTTTACTTTTAATTTCCTTAAATGCCTTATCCTGAGCGTCACCCCACTGAAATTCAATATTTTTCCTCTTAAAGGTTCGGCCAAAGCTGAAAAATTTTCAATAAACCTTGAATAAAAAGAGGCCGTTCCCAAAAACCGACGTACTCCTTTTAAATTATTAGGTGGAGCATGATCCAACACACTTTTTACCTTAATAGGATCTGTTTGAAACTTCCCTTTTCCGATAATAAACCCAAGGTACCTAACATGTCGTTGTGCCCAAGCAATTTTATCAGGATCAACTGTCAATCCCGCCTGTTTTAAAGCATATAAGGTTTTATCCAGATGTTCAAGATGTTCTTCAAAAGAATTACTGTAAATACATACGTCGTCGATATAGGTGAACAAAAAATTGTACATATACGGTCCCAAAACCTTATGCAATACCTTACTCATTACTTGCAGACCACAATTTACCCCCATGGGTAATCTAGTCCATTGATAGAGACCAAAAGGTGTACAAAATGCCAGAGGGGCTCGCGAATCCTTTTCTAATTCACACTGTAGAAAAGCCGGATTCAAATCTAAAATAGTGAAGAATTTAGCTTGGCTTAAATACTGAAAAATTGATTCCATTACGGGCAAAGGGAAGCTTAAAGGGCTTAACTTGGCATTCACCCTACAATAATCTGATATGATGCGATATTCCCCCGGTTTTTTCTTGGGAAGCAAAAAGGCTGGGCTTGAATAACAACTATCACTTTCCTCAATGACCCCTTCCTGCATCATTTAATGTATTAAAGCCTTTAAAATCCTAGCCTTAGGAGGCGATACTCTATACGGGACTGATACTACTGGTTCTTGATCCTTAAGAATAAACTAGTCAGGCACGTCAACATAATGCCTTAATTTTGGCGTGATAACATCAGGATATTTATTTTTCACCTTCCTCAATGCTCCTAATTGATCTTCATTTAAATTATATATTCCTATACCCCGTTCACCGAGATCCTGTCTCCTCAAGGGTATCCTCACATCTGGGAAAAAAGAAAAATATATTTCTCTTCTGCCATAATCAATGGCTGCCTGTGTACAAACATGAAAATCTAAGCCCAGAATCATTTGATGCGATAAATGTGGTATGATTTGGAAAATTATTTTCCAAGTATAACCATCAATGCGAATTTTCGTCACCGCCTGTGCCTCGGATTCAATAATTCCACCATCGGCAACAGAAAACGAAGTTTTTGCCCCTTTCTGAATTTTAATTCTCTCTACAGGTAACTGCCTTAACAATTGGTTACAAAAATCTTGATCGATTATTGAAATTGAAGTAGTGGCACCCGAATCTAACAACACGTGGACTGAAATGTCCTCAATAAACAATTCCACAAACAATAACCCCTCTATTTTCCTTTTTGAAGTATCATTTATGACATGAATGCCATAATGATTTTTCTTTTGTTGGCAATCATACTGATAATGCCCCACCTGTTTACAATAATAACATACTATATCCGATCGTGAATTAGACCTATCTTGGGAACCAAAATTTCGTCCCTTTAACCCACCAATTTCCTGTTCAGGTCGCGAATTTTTCTCCTTGTCCTGTGGGGATGATCTTAAAATTTCTACCCTTGGATCATCCATCTACCCTTGTTTTTTCTCCTCTAGGTTGGATGGACATCTACCCCTATTTTTAAAATAACAATTCTCGGTTAAATGATTTGTTTTCCCACATACTTCACAAACCACCCTTCTGAAGAATTCCTTAGAAGGCGTGAAATTATCATTTCTGCTAGAATTGTTTATTCTCATGTTCAGACGGATCTCCTTAAAATAACAAGTGTTTGTCGAATGGTTAGTGCGACCACAAATATTACATTCTCTCTTAACCTTAAGAGGGATGCTAACCTTTGGAGGCAAGTGGCAATCTCCCTTTATTCGTTCTATAGAGATGACATTTGCCAGAAGCTGCCTTAAGGTACTGGCAGGCTGCACATGCACAAAAAAATTTGCATTTTCTGGGAGAAGATTGTGCAAAATAATAGTAGTAAGATAAGACTCGTCACATGGCATACCCAAAACTTCTATTAACTTAATTACCCTAGTAACATACTCCTTCATCGATTCTCCTGGTTTCTGATATTTTTCTGTGATCTTATGCTTGCATTTTTCCAGAGCTAATGGAGAACACATTTGTTTAAACAACGCATTTTTAAAATCTGCAAAAGACCACCTCTTACCTATCGCCAGGCTAACCAATTCTCTAACTTCCTCTGGGACATTTAATAAAATGGCAGAAAATATTATTTCTGAAAAGAAAAGACCCAGGTCAAAAATATTCAACACCTCAATTAAAAAAATTTAATTGCCGAAATACTAAGACTTGTAAGAGTGGGGAACTTAAAACTGGTGGGAATGTGTTTTAACAATTTGAAAGGAATAAGCCTTTCAGACTCACCCATATCATTGGTATCAGGGGACGTTCTCTTAAAAACCTTCCGCGCCTTTTGCCTCAGGATTGCTAGGTTGTCCTTAGGCATAACCTCTACCCCAACCGACGGCAAGACCGACATAAGCTGCTCGCTCGACAGCTCCTGTATCCAGCCAGTCTGAGTTCCTAGAGACATGTTAAAGTATTAAAAACAAGAAAATCACAAAGTGTTACACAAATCTTCTCCACCACAATGATTGTTTCTATTCATGAAACCACCATAGTCACAATAACTAAGGAGCAGAGTGCGCAGGATTTCTTGTGGCGATATTCTTAAGAGTGAGCCACTTTTCTGAAACCGATCAGTAATCTTCTCACTCAAGAGAAAAAAACACAAAGATCAAAAGCTCATCTGACAAAATTTGTTTTGAAAATGTACAGATAAGTGATTCTGAGGTTGTGACCATAGAACTTACATGAACAGAAAAGCATAGTGTATATTATATATTTTATTATATTAAATTCCCATTTTTCCTTTTCCTTCAGTTTTTAACAGAACAATGGTTTGATCAAGATTTACAACAGACTGTCTTCATACTAGTTTCATACTCAATTTTATACAATTTAAATTCGCACAATTGTAATTTCCTCCACAAGAAAAACATGTACATATATATAGGGCTACTCAACCGCCCACAACATTATACAACTGACTAACACCCAAGATATTAACATACCTCGGTCTCTAAAACAGGTTGAATTAAATAACCATTTACATAGACATTTACTATTGCGGAAATAAGGAACATTTAACATAACCTAGGACAAATGTCATATTACAAATTCCAAAAAAAACCTAATTAAATAAAAAAAATCTCTGAGATGGAGACACGTAAATTCTCATATCTGATACCATACCACTAATTTTCAAAACACGCCCGGATCATATTAATCATTCTAAAAACATTTTCAACTCTCTACCCTGACTCATTAGCATGCGAGGAAAATCTCGCAAAAATAATTACTGGTGACGAAAACATTCTATGCCGTCATAATCTGTTCTGTTCTGTTAGATCCCTAGGCCACCACGGTGCCTCATGTAGGTTTATACTTAACTTGTCATCCTGCCCCTGACACTGGATGCAATGCCTCCAGTAGAAATGTCCCCGACCCTAGCGAGACAGCAGTATTTATTTCCAACTCGGAGCTTCCCCTTCCCCAAGGGATAAAGATCCGGCGTACTATTTTCTTGTTAGGAAACAGTTCCACAATATCCGTCCGCTCCTCGTCTGCTAACCTGTTGAATTAAACCAACCAATAAAGTAGGTTTTGAAGTTCCATTTTTAGCCACCAGCAAAGCAGCAATCGCTCAGCGCGTAGTTAGCAAAGTCCGTTCTGCCGGCAGTATGTGAGAAACCTAGCTGGCCGCATGACGTGCGTAAGCCGGTGTTGTACGTGTCCACTTCCCCGGAGCTTGCCTGACGACAGCCCGGTAAACGGGGCTGGAGAAAACACGTCCCTACAGTGAGTACTTCAAACACCTTTTAGTTTTCTTCTTACAGGTCAACGCCTAGCCAGCTATTTCATAACATCGATATCGTCAATGTAATCTTCTTTATTTAATTTACAAAAAACGAAAACGTCCACCATAACAGTTTTCATATACACTCGGGACTTAGTCGTTTTTCAACAAGTTCTAACTCCGCTTATTCAAAAGTATTTCAACCCTCACTTGCGCTGAATGAATTACTGGCAATGTTCACAATAGACGTATAGAAATATACCACGCTATTAAAATGAACATGCGTCAGGTTAAAAAGTATGTTGGTCGTGTCACAAAATAACCACTTCACACTTGTAGTACTGTTCCCAAAATTTGTAACGTAAGTTTTGAAACATGCAACGCCTACAAATATAATCTTCACCAATCAACTTTTGTATTAATTAGGACGTCCAAACCAGAACATATGGTGAGGGAAAAAAGTTTATCTGTATTTCAATATAGTTCAGAGTATCAAGCGTGGACGAACCGGGCAGTCTAAGACAGCGTAACTACACACAGTTTTAAATTAGTATATATCAAATAACCATGGCATGGACAGGTGTCTCGAGAGATAGAGACAACGGCATCTGTGATTGTGACTGCGACTGAGAGTACTTCACCCGGCTGACTACCTGATCGCTGATCTTAGTGAGCACATCGGTAGAGAGAGAGAGAGAGAGAGAGAGAGAGATAGGGAGACAACGGCATCTGTGATTGTGACTGCGACTGAGAGTACTTCACCTGGCTGGCTAGCTGATCGCTGGTCTTGGAGAGCACATCGGTAGAGAGAGAGAGAGAGAGAGACAACAAAATCTGTGATTGTGACTGCGACTGAGAGTACTTCTTCTGGCTGGCTAGCTGATCGCTGGTCTTGGAGAGCACATCGGTAGAGAGAGAGAGAGAGACAACAAAATCTGTGATTGTGACTCCGACTGAGAATATTTCACTCGGCTTACTAGCTGATCGCTGGTCTTGGAGAGCACATCGGTAGAGAGAGAGAGAGAGAGACAACAAAATCTGTGATTGTGACTGCGACTGAGAGTACTTCACCTGGCTGGCTAGTTGATCGCTGGTCTTGGAGAGCACATCGGTAGAGAGAGAGAGAGAGAGAGAGAGACAACAAAATCTGTGATTGTGACTCCGACTGAGAATATTTCACTCGGCTTACTAGCTGATCGCTGGTCTTAGTGAGCACATCGGTAGAGAGAGAGAGATAGGGAGACAATGCAATCTGTGATTGTTACTGAGACTGAGAGTACTTCACCCGGCTGGTTAGCTGATCGCTGGTCTTGGAGAGCACATCGGTAAAGAGTGAGAGAGAGAGAGAGACAACAATATCTGTGATTGTGACTCCAAATGATAATACTTCACTCGGCTGACTAGCTGATCGTTGGTCTTGGAGAGCACATCGGTAGAGAGAGAGAGAGAGCGAGATAGGGAGACAACGGCATCTGTGATTGTGACTGCGACTGAGAGTACTTCACCCGGCTGACTACCTGATCGCTGATCTTA